>APFE030011366.1:29560-115380 GCA_000404065.3 Pinus taeda
GCTACCGACTGCACTTGCATATGGAACATGGGACATGTCCTCTTCCTCTTCTTGTGTCTTGGGACACTGTTCAGCAGACAACCTCACACCTACAGGAATAGGAACCTTCACTGATTTACTATCCTGCATATTAACCTCTGCAGTATTGTCTCGACATACTTCCTTTGGTTTAACCAGAGCTTCCTCTTTGCCCGATCTCTTTTAATTTCCATGCCCAAAATATAGTTTGCAGCACCGAGATCTTTCATGTCGAATTTGGAGGACAATTGGGTCTTCAAATCCTGGATAATTTCTTTGTCATTTCCAACCAGCAACATATCATCCACATACAAGACCAGATAAATAACACGGTCACCAATTAATTTAAAATACACACAATGATCTGCTTTGTTTCTGGTGAAGCAAGTCCCCGTATAAATGTATCAAATTTCTGATACCACATCCTTGGTGACTGTTTTAACCCATACAGAGACTTCTTTAACTTGCATACTAGTTCTTTCTTACCCTTCACCGCAAAGCCTTCAGGTTGCTTCATGTAGATTTCCTCTTCCAAATCCCCGTGAAGAAATGTTGTCTTCACATCCATCTGTTCTACCTCAAAATCAAAAGCAGCAGCAACAGATAAAAGTAATCTAATAGAAGTCACCTTGGCAACAGGAGAAAAAATATCACCAAAATCAATTCCCGGCACCTGGGAATAACCTTTTGCTACCAACCGAGCTTTGTATTTCTCCACCTTCCCCTCTGCATTTGTCTTCTTCTTGAACACCCATTTGCTGCCAATGGGTTTCCTTCCAGCGGGCAACTCCACCAGATCCCAAGCCTCATTTTTGTGCAAAGATGCCATTTCATCAACCATGGCCTCTTCCAGAGTTTTCCATCCTCTGAATCCACTGCTTCCTTCACAGTTCTGGGATCATCATCAGTAACAGACAAAGAAAAGTTTGAACAGAAAGCAGATGGACTATACCTTTCTGGTTGCCTTCTTTCTCGAGCTGATCTTCTCACAGCCGGAGTTTGTGGCTCTTCATCTTCTGATTCCTCCTCTGCTACAGAGTCTGATTCTTCCTCCTTTAGTTCAAACTCTATCTTCACAGGTTCCTTTGGTTGGACTTCATGTTTAATAACATCTTTCACCTCTCTGAACACCACATCTCGACTGTACACAACCTTCCTTGTTACTGGGTTCCAAAGCTTATAACCCTTTAAACCATCCTTATACCCAATAAAGATGCACTTTTTAGATTTACTTTCCAACTTGGTTCGTTTCTCCTTTGGAACATGTACATATGCATCACATCCAAATACCCTCAGATGTGAAAGAGAGGGTTTCTTACCAGTCCATACTTCTTGTGGAGTCTTATCCTCCAACAATGATGAAGGTGACCTGTTGACCAAGTAACATGCAGTATCCACCGCCTCTGCCCAGAATTCCTGTCCTAACCCGGCACCACTGAGCATGCTTCTTGCCCTTTCCATCAACGTTTTGTTCATTCTTCTGTGACTCCATTTTGCTGAGGTGTATATGGAGTAGTCTTTTGCCGTGCTATACCACACTTCTTACAAATTCTTCAAATTCCTTGCTGCAGAATTCTCCACCATTATCTGTCCTCAGTACCTTTATCTTCTTCTCTGTCTGATTTTCCACCAGAGCCTTAAATTCTTTAAACCTGTCAAAGACTTCAGATTTCTTCTTAAGGAAATATATCCATGTATTCCTTTGAGAAGTCATCTATAAATGATACATAGTACACAGACTTACCCAGTGATGGAACTTTCATAGGTCAAAACACATCACTGTGCACAAGCTCTAATATCTGTTTCGTCCTCTTACCACCCAAAGGGGAAACTCACCCGATTCTGCTTCCCATATACACAATTTTCATAGAAATCAAAATCCAGGAGCTATTACTCATACCTTCTACCATACCTTTACCATGAAGTATTCAAAGGCCCTTCTCTCCAATATGTCCAAGCCTTTGATGCCACAACATGGTCTTCTCTCCAGAGACCACTAGATTTTCTACTCCATTTTCAGGAACTATAGAACTATTGCACCCATCAAAAACAGTGCTACCTTGCAGCTTGTACAGAGTTCCAATCCGAACTCCCCGCATCAATACCAGTGCTCCTCGAACCATCTTGTAGGTATCCTTCTTGAACACTGTCTTTACACCTGCATCATCCAACTTGCTTACAGAAATCAGACTTCTGGCCAACGCAGGAATATGCAGAACACCCGAAAGGGTTCTAACCCTTCCACCTTGCACTTCAACTTTACTTTTCCACGACCAATGATTCTAGCCTTCCTATCATCTCCTAAGAAGACATCACCACCATCGTATTTCTCATACTCGCAGAACCACTCTCTATGGGGAGTGAAGTGAAAGGATGCACTGAGTCAATCAACCATGCCTCATGATCTACATGTGTACTTGAAGAAGCCAAGTACACATCCCCACCTTCATCTGAGGTGGTTTTCGCCTCTGCAGAAGGAGCATCAGCAGATCCCTTTCCTTTATCAGGAGCTTTAGATTTACACTCCCTTTTGAAGTGCCCTTCCTTTCCTTTCCGCATTTCTAGCACACCACCTTTGTAGGTTTTCCTGGAGATTTAGATCTCCCTCTAGATTTATATCTCCCAATCGATGACTTATTTTTGTTTCTGTTCTGGGACAATCCTCGTACAGATAAGGCATCACCATTCTGGTTGTCCATATTTTTCCGTCTTATATCCTCCGCTAGCAAGGTTGAGACTATTTCATCAAATTGCAAAGCAGTTGCATTGCTACCTATTGCAATAACAGACTATCCCACGAGTTTGGTAGAGAACACAACAAACTGATGCACTTATCTTCTTCTGAAATTTTAATATCAACAGATAATAACTGACTTACCACAGTATTAAATGCATTCAGATGCTCTCTCACTGAGTCTCCACTTTCATCCTCAGGTTATACAGCTTTTTCCGCAGGAACAGTTTATTCACCAGAGACTTAGATTGGTACAAAGTCCCTAACTTGTCTCATAAAGCCTTCGCCGTAGTTTCCCCTGATATATTCAACAATACTGAATCTGAGACACACAATCGTATTGTGCTCTTTGCCTTCCGATCCAACTTCTTCCATTCTTCATCGGTCACTCCCGTTGGTTTAGTACCCGGATCTACCGCGATCCACTGATCTTTATCCACCAACAGATCCTCCATCTTGAGTTTCCACAACTCAAAACTCTGACCATTGAACTTCTCAATCTCTATCTTTCCGCTGCTCGCCATCTTCTTTCACCACCAGAATCGATCTCGCAGATCTCCCACTGAACAGGGTCTACCACAGGCCCGAGCGAAACCCCTCAGCAACAAAGGCGTCCCCTTGAAGCCAAAACAGCTCTACCAAATGTAGGTTTTAACCCCGTACAGAAATTACCTGCATACGAATTCTAAATCACAGGAAAAATAAAAATGCGAGAGCATAACACATAAAACACATATACACAGAGATTTCCCACTGGATCTCAAAACCGAGACTACCAGCTTGATTTTTCATTATGTTCCTTTGAATGTTTAATACATATTTATACATGCCGAAGCATCCAATACCATGGACTGAAAACCATTGTGTCCAAAACCATGGACCGAAAACCATAGGTAGGTTCGCCCAACCTAATATAGGGTCCAAAAAAAAATTTCTCGGGGCGCTGCCCCGAACCCCATAGAGGGGGGCTACCCGCCCCCCCTCTAACCCCCCGGTTCCCTACATAGGTTAGTCGTGGAAAGAATATAACACAACCCAACATAGGTAGCCCTACTAATTGAAAACCTCCTTGAGGTGGCTAGTAGGCCTAGAAGAACAAATAAAAAAATATTTGCTCCATGTATCTCTTTGATGAATGCATGTACTCTCCAACATCTACAAGCAACAAAAACAAGTTGGTACCAAAAGAAAAATTGGTCAAGCCTAGTCAAAAGAAGTCAAATTTTGACTTTCTCCTCCTTTTCTCAAATGCTCCAAGAAGGCCAAGGCCATGCCAATCCATCACCCTCATCTATTTCCACCATCCACCCATAATTCTCAAGATTTTCCCATTTAGTTTGCTTGTTGTCCTAAAAAGCTACAGGAAGGCTCTGTTTTACTATAGGAAACAAAAATACATAGAGCATAAATTTATTTTTTCCAGAACTTGAAAACCATGCATCCATTTAAAAATATGTTTCATGGGGAGATGCATATGGATGATGGTAACATTCCTAAGCAATTTCGACAAATTCTAGTGCAAGGTTTCTAATAAATCGACCTCCATCACTTTCAGCCATTTTTAGTTTTTCTCGAGATCTATGCATCCATTCACCAAAATTTTTTTATGGGTAGGTGCATAATGATTATGGAAACATGATTTTTTTTTAGGTAAATCCATTATACCATTTGGGAAATATGGAAAAAACAAGTCTGCTACAAGAGGTTGTCCTTAATTACTATAGGAGTTTCTTGTAGTACTATAGGAAGTTCTGAAAATATACAGGAAAGGCAGTGTGATGGAAAAATTATGATACAAACCTGTATTTTGATAGGAGAAAAGGACATTGACTTCACAAAATCTCAGCTAAAACACATCATGACCATGTCACTCTATGGTCACACCTTCCACTCATTCTAATTCCTATTTACCCTCCAATGGAGAAATGACACAAACATTCCAAAAAAAGGGTAGCTACAATAGCCAATTTGGAAGCAACAACAAGCTCTAGGCATAACCTTCAACACCATGATTGAAAGAGTAGACGCATAACTATAGGCACAATGAAACTCCCCTAGAGCTTAGCAGCAATAGAGGAAGTCATCACCTGCACATCAAGAAGAAGAAAACCCATCAACAAAATAAGATCAACAACAAAGAAAAATGAAGTCAATAAGATGTACCTAAGTCATGAGAAGCATAACAACAATAAAATCCATGTCTGTCCAACAACTATCAGGTAGGTACACATATGAAATATTCTTGACCTCTTCTCTTGAGCATATTATAGTTCCAAATTTGTTGTCAATGCATGAGAGATGAGGTTTTATAAGCTAAGGATGGGCCAGCAGTCTTAGCCACATTCAAATAGTTAATTGCAGCTCACTCCTTCACTCATTCAATGTTCAAAAGTCAAATTATGAAGGGTGATGATTTCAAGGAAAGAGGATAGCATTTAAAAGAAGATTTTTTTGCAAAGGTCAAGTCACCACAACACTCTGAGCCCTCCATCCACTTCATATTCACTATCTATCCACCATTCATCCATCCCATTTTATAATTTCTATAACAGACCCTATCTCACCCTGAATATTTCTTGGAAAAACAAATAGAGCATCCTCTCCATTTTCATAAACCTACAACATTTCTCACCACTCCCATACAGTTAGAAGGTTCTAAAGGAAGAAGGAATGACTACTACAAGAAGGTAGAATGGTATTACAAGAGGGAAGAAAGAAAAAATTGCACTAAAACCCAAAATGATAGTGCCTAAGAGATACCTAATCAAAATAGAGAACTCCAAGGCCATTAGGCAACCATCTAGGCCACAAGAGATAATAAGAAGGCAACAAAAGGAAATCAGGCATCCACCATCAAAATAAAACTAAAACTATAGTGATGAAAAGATAATTTCCAAGAGGTCTCTAATCTCTTTCTAATGTTAGTCCAAGACCTAAAATATGTTATAGAAATTATAGAAAGGCATGGGAGTCAAGTTGAGGGCTTGTCCTAGGCTCACACTATCACTTATTCTCAAAAAGGGTTTCCTGTAGGTTTGACAAGAACTACTACAAGATGTCCTAGTTCTCATCTCAAGACATTTTGAAGGTTTCAGAGGTTTCCAAATCATGGAACAATGTAGCAGAAGGTTGATAAGGATGTGGAAGACCTTGCCAAACTGAAAAATATTCAAGAACCATGTTGAATAAGTGAGATAAGACAAACGAATGGTCTCAGGAAACAAGGATTTTTCTTTACACAAATATGTTTTTGGGCTTGTACTTGTACAACTTATAGCTGATATTCTTAACGCACAAGAGAGAGGCTAGTAGTGCCATGAATGAGGCACAATGAGGTCACTAAGTTGCTGAAAGGATGAGAAACACTTTCAGCAAGAAGATATGATGGGCCTCTAAATTAGACATAAATTAATGCCCATGCCTCTAAATTAAACATAAATTAAGGCCTATGGATATCCTTCAACACATTAAACCTATATTTTTGCATTAGATAATGTATTTTTAACTGTAATATATTCATTAGGAAGGGTTACAAATAATTTCATATTTTTGCCTAATATTATTTATTTTTGTGGAATATTATAAGAATATAGGGAAGATTACAAAGAGTTGGAGGAGATAATCTAGGGACTTTCTCCCTACTACAGGAGGATCACTATTAAATAATAAATATACAATATATTATGGAATTATCACACATATTGTGGAACTCAAATGATTGAGAAAATCTAAGAATGTGTACCTTGCCATTTAATGCAGATTCCTAGTACTGGGAATGAGATCCACTAATCAAGGGATTTTGGTGGGGAAAAATTCCTCCATTCATGGGGAATGATTCCTAATCATTTTTTATAAGTAACAAGTTGAATTTTCCTATAGCAAGAGATTTTCATTATTGTCCTTGTGGAGAGAACTCGTATTTCTGCACGTCCATTATATTTTCTTGCAAGGATATAATTGTATGATTAAAATAATGAAGGTTGGTGTCATGTTCAGCTTATAAATCATGTTGTTCTCCATAGAACTCTGAGTTTCCTTGGGCTTGGCCATGCCAAGAGCCTCAGAGCCCTTTTGTATTATTTTCCTTCCTTCTTTTCACTTCTCATTCACATACATCTCTTATTTTTATTTCTTTCTATTTCTGCATTTTGTATTAATGATTTCTTGTTGTAGGATTGTGTTAAATGATTGATGTAAGTTCTTTTGCAGGATCAAAAGCATCATTTCATCCTTTGAAAAGCTTTGGAAGGTCATAGTAATCATTGAGCTACTTTAATTAGCTTTCTTATTCCAAAATCTAGATTTCTAGAACTCCTTTGTGGCAAAGAATAATAAATTTCTACTATTTTTTAGGGCCTGCTAACGAGCTTCAATCAAGTTGGTTCCACTAGCATTAGATCAAAAAAACATTCTAGTTCATAACAAAAATCACCCCATTGCATTTTCACTTTATTAGATTAGGCATTTTATGGATTTACTAGCTCACTAGTTCTCGAATTTCTAGATTTTAGACTAGTAATTGTTTGTTATTTTTTAGCATGGGTTAACAAAGGTATTTTTGAGTGATTCCACTTAGAATGGATGCCTAATACATCCTAGTCATTAAAAAAAAAATCCATCCAATTTTGATTTTATTTTCTTGGTCATTCGATGAATTATAATTTCGTATAGTAAATTTGTAACATCTTGTAGTAAAACAAGGGATTTTGTAGGAGAACTAGGGGATCCTGTAGGAGAACTAGTACATCCTGTAGGAAATTCTGTAGCGGCCTATTTTGAGCTAAAATTGAGAAAAAAAACATCATTGAAGCTGGGATTAGGCACCCACTTGACCTCCAAGCCATCAAAATCATTGTACACCTCTTCCTCCACACTTGTCTCTCGTGCCAAAGGTCATTGAAAGATTAGTGTTTGCATTTATAAAGCAAAAAGATTTAAAAAGTGAGTTCTTTTCTATCTACACATGCACATAGTAGTTAGTACTCTCCACATCAGATTTCATGCTTAGATTATTTAAAACATCACATGTGAAAAATAGGGTTAAAATAGGGTTCTTTTGCAAGCAAAGTGTGTTAATAAGTAGATAGAGAATTTCATGTTACTTTACAAGCATTTTTTTAATTTAGTCTTTCATTCTTGCAAATAGGCAGAATTTCTTTTCTCTCATGACAACAAAGAAAGGACACATTGTATGTTTCACATATAGTGTCGATACCTCTTAAGTTTTTACGAACCTCGAGTTGATAATTAAAGGCTGTATCATTGCAAGTTGCAACATTCTTGTTGCAATATTGAGGCTCGTCACTTTTTGGCACCATTGTTAGGAAGGTGTCAAAGTATGCATTGTTTTCTTCCCTAGTTGATTCATTTATTTTTACTTTTTTAGAAAAAAAAAAAAATTTCATTAGGCATATTTTATTTCAAAAATATAAAAGTGCATTTCGTTAGTGTTTCATTCAATCATAACAACAACAAAAAATTCTCTAACACCAACCCACCCCCCCATTTGATCAAGTGGTGTAGTAAGAGCCACATAACCATTCACATTTGTAGGTAGAAGAAGAAGATGACAAATAATATAGAATAAATTGATGGAGATGATGAAAATGAGGAAGACCCTCTCAGATTTTACATTCAAGACACTGATGGTAGTCTGCACATGAAAAACATCCCTCCATATTTTCTTCCAAAATTTCATGGTCTAAGGTCAGAGGATCCAGAAACCTTTCTCTTTGAATTTGAAATTATTTGTAAATCCTATGGTTATTTATTAAAAACTCTAAAATTGATATTGTTTCCAGAAACATTGAAGGATAGAGCTCTTAAATGGTTCATGAGTTTAGGGATTAATTCAATAATATCATTGAATGTTATGCAAAAGATATTCCTAGAAAAATATAAAGATAATGATCTTAAAGAAGAAATCTTTAGAATGAATCAAAAGTAGGATGAGAACCTTGAGGATCTAATAGATAGGTTGATGTATAATGTTAAGAGGGAAAAGCTACATCATTTAGGACTCAACACACTAAAAACCCTCTTACTTAGAACAATTAGCGATGAGTGGATTAATCTCCTTGATCTCATGAGTAGAGGTGATGTATACAAATTATCATTTGAAGAAATTTGTGAAACATGCAAACACATATCAAGAGGAAGAGAAAGAGTAAGTAAATCAGCATCAAGATCGCTATGTCAAGATAAACTTGGAAATTTGTTTGATGATTTTAAAACAAAAATTCTCAGTAATCTAACCAAAAAAGTAGAAATGTTAAGAATGCAAGATGAAGAAAAAGAAGATGCTGATATTTGTATTTCCCATGCAAAATAACATGATGCCAATCATTGTCCATCATTACCAAGGTTGAAGGAAGTTCACCAAGAGGAGAATAGAGTAAGTCAATTGCCAATGCAACTATGTTATGTAGCTCCAAGAGGACCATGGAAACCTATTCAACCTGATATGATACAAGAACCCAATTCACAATTTCAAGCTTATGCACATGGGTGACTACATACTCTCCCTCTATAGAAGATATTGAAACAATGGGTTGCTTCTTCAACACCCATGAGATAATATTTGTTCCCAAGTGAAAATTGTATCTTGATGTGCTTTTTTGATCATCTAATTTGCCTATATAGTTTCAATCTGAGTAGCCTGAGAGTGAGAAATGTTTATAATTCATGTGCATTAAGCCATAGATTAGTGTCCCTGCAACATATCTTAAAATTATTTTTATAACCTTCCAATGGGAATCCTTGGGTGATTCCATAAATTTGAAACAAAATTATTTGCAAACATGATGCTTGGTCTAGTTTTAATGAGATACAAGAGACTACCAACTAGAATTTTATACAAGGTAGAATCCACTAATGGCTCTTAATCTAGTTTTATTATCTTGCTTCCTAGAGAAATTGGAGTGTATGCTGGTTTGTAGTTGATCATTATAAACTTATGTAGGATATCATTGGCATACTTTTATTGATAGAAAAAAAAATACCATTTGTGGATTTCTTAATTTCAATTTTCAAGAAATACTTCATGAGGCCAAGATCAATCATGTCAAATTATGTTTTCATGGTAGCTTAAAATTCTTCTAACATCAAATTACTTGTATAGAGAAAATCATCAACATAAATGAAAACAATGAGAATTTTACCTTCACTATCTTTTCTTGAATAAGAGTTGGCTCAAGGCCAATTTTGTGGAGTCCACTATTGATGAGGTAAGAGTCAATTCAAGTATGCCAAGCTCAAGGATCTTGTTTCAAGCCATATAAGGCTTTCTTCAACTTATCAACTTTATGTTCTTGTCTTGGAACATTGAAACGAAGTGGTTGATACACATAAACCTCTTCTTCCAATATTCAATTTAAAAAAAGAAAAATTGACATCTAGTTGAAAAAATTGCCATTTATTTTGAGTTGGAGTGGCTAGAATAGGTATGACTATATCTAACCTTGCTACTAGAGAAAAAGTTTCAGGATAGTCAATGCCAATTTGTTGAGAGAACCCTTTTTAAACCAACCTTTCCTTATGTTTATCAATTTTTCCTTTTTCATTCAATTTTGTCTTGTAGAGCCACTTTACACATAATATGGTTTTGTTTTTTAGGCGATCAACAAGTTCCCAAGTTTCATTCTTCTCTATGGTTGTGAGTTCCTAATCCATTGCACCAACACAATGTTACTCTTTTATTGCCTCTTCAAAGTGGGTTGGCTGATAGGAAGGAAAGGAAAAAGGATTTTTCTTCTCAAAATCATGTTCTTGCTCATATATAGCCTTGATGCTTCTAGTTGCTTTATTATCTGTTGAAGATGATGATTCACTTCTCTTATTTAGAGTGTTATGGCTCTTCTTGTACCTACAATATTTGCATCCTTGGTGGATGAACATGTCGATCATAAGTTTCATCAATTTTCTCACACCAATATTCGTTTTCAAAGAACTTAACATCTATACTTAACAAAATTTTCTTGGTGAGCAGATTGTTGAGTCTGTTGGATTTTGACTATTCATTGTAGCCTATAAAGATGCAATTTTCACTTTTGTTGTCAATTTTTTGTCATAGTTGATGAGCCTCATCATTAGGTAACTATATGGACCTTAATGCACCTCATAGCCTATTCAAATCAGATATTCTCATAATTTCTTACATATTTTGATTGTATTTTGGTTAATGAGATGAGCCAAATTGAGATATTATGCCTAGTCGACTAATGTGCATTGATTGCAAGTTTTTGAGAGAAAATCATGGGAATTTTGGCTAATTAAAGGCTGAAACTCGAATGAGACAAGGATGAGAGATTGTAGGAGATAGATCCTCCTCATTTACTCCTCACTCATTCTAATATTCCGCCATCAATGACACTAGCTCGGAGTTACAAGAAGCCATGTCATGGAGATCAAAAGGAAGTTGAGCCAGTGGCAGTTAAAGAGCCAATTTATCTCAAGTTTGGGAGCTAAGCCTCCCTAGATTTAATGAATTCGTTGGAGACTTCAGTTGCATAAATAAGGAGGCCTACAACCTCATTAGGATTTGAATTTTTGTTGTAAAAACACTAGTCATTTTCAAGTTCAAGACTTGTGGAAGACATTGTTACGTAATTTTCTGGCTTGATAATGAGAATGAACATTTCCTTGATCCATCACTGATTTGAATTAGAGGGCTGAAGCTCATGGGTTAGGGCCCAACCCTAGCAGTTAAGGCTCCTATTCTTGTATTTGTATGCTAAGAATGATTTCATAGATTAATGGTTGAATTGTCATTAGTATTATTTCATTGCAAGTAGTTGTGGATTTGATTAGCTTTCTTCCATTTGTGCCTTACTTCAGTAGTAGCTTAGAAGAGAAAAAGGAATATCAAAAAGATGTCAGTAGGTGGATCTGGCCTCACTATTCCCTTCAGGGATCATGGTTTGAGGAAAGAACTACTACGCAACCCCAAAAAGATAGAATTCTGATTTCTCATGGAATTTAGGGTTTTCTGTTACTTAGGCCAACATTTTGTTATTTTTCGAGAATAGGATTTGATTATCATTCCTTCTATCTTTAGTCTTACATTAGATCTCATCAAGGTTTCATATTATTCTACAAGTTTTCCCTTGCATGAAATAGTGAGCTAGCTCATGAAAGTTTGTTTTCCTTAGTTAATTGAAATCCTTCTTGTTTACATGATTTATGGATAAATGTCAATGATTGATGCAGTGCAGGAGTTTCAGTAGTACAGAGATATTTCATGATGAAAAACCTCATCCCAACTTCATCCATCCATGATTATCACTTTCTTTCATTAAAATCCTCACCAATTTCATTATTTTACAAGAATACTTCTTCAAGCTTGTTGAGCAAATCCAACCATCTCACAACTCTAGTTTTGATCTCTGTAGGAGTCCTAGGCACTTCCTTACCTCATTCCATCCACCAACCACCTTACCTAAGCTTTACATCAGCTTCAAAATCCCACCTTTTTCTCTCAGATGTATCCTATAGGAATACAGGGGATTCTGTAGGAATTTAGGACATCCTATAGGACGCATTAGGACATCATGTAGGTTGACCTATAGTAGCCTATTTTAAGGCTGAATTATGGAAAAATCCCCTAGGAAGCTAGAAAAGGACACCTACTTGCCTCCCAATCCTTCTGACCATTCACCATCATCCCTAAGCCACCTGCCACATCATCAAAAGAAGTTATCTTTCACACTTCAACACAAAAGAAAGGTAAAAAGGAAATATAGAGTTATTTTGTTCATTTACATGCACAGTAGTAGAATGTTTGATGTTTCAATTTGCATGCCTAGAAAAGTAGGATTGCATACATGTTAACTTAGCATTCTTTTGAAGAAAAGCCTCTTAGAAATTAGTTAGAAGAATGGTGTGTTTAAGCATTTCATTTTAGTCTTTTCCTTACTGGGCTAGACAAGATTTCTTTTACTGTAGATTTCCCTTCTTTTCATTGGTAATCAAGCCTCTTCTGAATCAATAGAATGTTGGCTTGAAAAACCTTACTGGTCTATCATGAGTGTAGCAGTGAAAAATAGTGAACACATCACATTTACTTGTGTATACAACACTGTCACCTCCAAGTTTGTAAAAACCCCGGGTTGATAAAGTAAAGTTGGTAGACAAAAGAGTTGCAACATTCTTGCTGCAATATTGGTGCTCATCACTTTTTGGTGCCATTTCCGGGGAGGCGTCTGAGTAATATGTGATTTATGATTTCTTTCTTCCATTTCTTATCTCTGACATTCTATTATTAGCTTCATTTCTCCAAAAGTAATTTATTTTTCTTTCTTTTCCATTTTGCAAGTGAGATTTCATTCAGTCAGTTAGTTTCCATTCAAGTTATGATTTCAATTATGCAATTATTTTCAAAGGTTAAAAAAACAAAACACAAAGCAAAAAAAATTCTTTCATGCCTTTTAGGAATAGGGATAACTTAGGAAAATTTCTACCAAATACCCTCGTTTCTTCAAAGAACCAAACTTCCCTATTTTTCGGTGGCTGTGAATTGGAGGAACCCTTAGGTGAACAACCAAAGATATTTTAAGCGCCTACAGGGGGAGAAGAAGAAGGAGAACCCATTCCAACTTACCTAATGGATGAAAATAGAAATGACAGAGAAAATAGAGAAATAATTGAGGGTGTCTTTCCCATCAGAGAAACTAATGGGGATACCAAGATGAAGAATATAAGCCCCTCTACTCTTCCTCATTTCCATGGCCTAACCTCAGAAGATCTAGAAAATTTCTTGTTTGAGTTTGTTGTCATATGCATAACCTATGATTACACCAATGATGAGAAGAAGTTGAAACTACTCCCATCCACTCTCAACGATGTAGCTTTGTGCTGGTCCATTGGTTTACCTGGGGATAGCATCACAACCTGGGCTCAGATGTAGCAAGCCTTCAACAACAAGTATCCAGACTACTCTAGGTGCAAAGACACTGAAGATAAAAAGTTTACGATGACCTTAGTGCATGATGAATACCTAGAGGATTATGAAGAAATATTCGAGCTCAGCAGTGACAAAGAGAGCACCGATCAAATTTACTTGTGTATATAGCACTATCACCTCCAAGTTTGTATGAACCCCGTGTTGATAAGGTAAAGCTGGTAGCCCTATGAGTTGCAACATTCTTGCTGTAATACTAGTGCTCATCACTTTTTGGCACCATTTCTGGGGCTACCAAATTTACTTTATCAACCTAGGTTTCGTACAAACTTGGAGTTGAGAGTGTTGTATACATAAGTAAATGTGATGGGTCTGCTCTTTTTCAATGTTAAGCTAGCAATAGACTACTAAGATTTTTCAAACCAGCCTTCTATTGATTCAGAAGAAGCTTGATTACCAATGAATAGAAGGAAAATCTACACTAAAATAAATCTTGTCTACTGCAGTAAGGAAAAGGCTGAAATCAAATTCTTAAACATGCCACTCTCCTAACTAACTTCTAAGAGGCTTATCTACAAAAGGGCCAGCTGCACACTTGATCTTGAGTCACTGAAGCTAGTCCTTGTTAGAGGGATAAGGGAAGATATCTTGTATACCCTAAACCTCATAGAAAGAGGTGACATCTACTAGTTACCCTATGAAGATATCAAGACTGTCTTTAGGAACTATTCTAGGGTAGCTAGGAAAAGGGGTTGGGGTAGTCAACCTATGGCAAGTCTATCCTCTTCCAATACATCCATCAAGGGTGAAATTGGAAATATGCTGGAAGATTTCAAGGGTGAGATGTTGCAAACCCTCGCCATAGATATAAACACTACGCACATCAAGAGAAAGTAGGAGGAAGCAGAGAGAGCCTTAGCCATTTTCTACCCTCGATGCACAAGGAGGCACCCTAGTAATGAATGTCTATTGAATATGATTGAATTTTACTCGGTCTGTGAAGAATACCACTCCATAGACAAGTGCCATTCTCTACCTCGACTAAAATATGTGTATCAGGGAACTAAAAGAGCGCCTGAACATCTCTACTACATAAATCAAAGGAGACCTCATGGGCCTCGGCCATACTAGTAGGGCATTCAAGGGTCATCCCATGCCTATTACATCTCCAACCTTACCACATATATTCCATCTTGGGCCCCCCTTGCTCATCCTTCCTGATCTACACCTTCTCCTTGGTCGTTTGCTCCTCAGTACTAGTCGCAGCCATCTAGCCAGTCATTTCAGCCATATGCTCTACCACAACCTCAGTGGAATACACCACCCTAGGGGAGGAGGGCCCCATACAACTATGCTTAAGCTTTATTTCCTTTAGCACCTACTCAATCACAACTATTACACCCTGCTCAACCTAAACAACCCTAGATGCTTTCCCATCCAAATCCAAACCCAAACAGTTGACATGAACAACAAGTGTACAGTAGAGAGAAATCATATCATTCTTATGTTGTGGAGATTTAGGAGAGTACTTTGGGACAACCAACCTCCGCCTCCACCTAGGAAGAGTGAGGAGGAAATAGAGTAAATCATTCCTAGAGTAAATCCACCACCCTTTCTTAAGAGATTAACTCAACCAATCTTGCCTACCCCAGAAGAGATTGAACTTCTGGGTGAATTGAAAAATATGTGTCGAAATTCCACTTCTCCAAGCCATAAAGGATGTACCTATTTACAACAAGTTGATTAAGGATAAGTTCTTCAAACATCTAGGGAGGAGAAAAAGGGACACGCATACCATTAATGTCATTGGACAATTGTCAGACTTAATGCTGGGGTAGGTGATTTGCCCGAAGTATTTGAACCCTGGAAGCACTATAGTAGATGTGCACATTAATGGCACCATTTTCCCACACACTTTTATTGATCTTGGGGCTGCCATTAATGCGAGGACTAAGGACACCATGTGCAATCTCAATCTCCAGGGTTTATTGAGAAAGACCGCAACAACCTTGCAACTTGTAGATCATTCCACAGTGACCCTTGAGGGGATTTTGGAGGATGTGATGGTCTCCATTGACTCTGGGGAGATTCTAGACTTCTTAGTTCTCCATCCTAATGCCAAGATTAGTGGTTACCCTCTCATCCTTGGGATGCCTTGGTTAGCCACTACCAATGCCTACATTAGCTGTAGGGATGGAAATATGACAATAAAAAATGGGCATATGTCCAAGAAATTAGTCTTGTACCCTCCTACTCAACCATCTCTAGAACATGACTTAACTTTATGGCTGGAAGAGGAGGAAGAAGATGAAGTCTACTCATCCCAACTCTATACATTAGAAACAACCATGGGAGGAGGACAACTAGATGAAGATGATTTGATTGAACACATACTCCAAAGTCCAACTCTTAGCACCTTGTCCTTAGAGGAAGTACTAAAGGAAACCCACAACAACCATTAGATTGATCTATGCTTATCTGATTCAAACCCTACCCATGTGAAAACCATAGAATTCAACCCTAAGAGAACTTTGAAAATCAATCCATCTCTTTCTATACACCAAGAAGAAAAGTTTTGCAACATGATAAAGGAACATCTCAATGCCTTTGCTTGGAGTTACAAGGAAATGAAGGGAGTGCACCCCTTGGTGTGTACTCACCAAATTTATATTAAAGAAGGTTGCAAACTAATTTGACAACCCTAAAGGAGAACGAGTCCAGCTCTTAAGGATATAATCAAAGAAGAACCGGAAAAGCTATTAGATGCAGGATTCATTTACGCTATCTCGTATAGTGAGTGGGTCTCTCCATTGGTGTTGGTTCCAAAGAAAAATGGGAAGTTGAGGATTTGTGTTAATTATAGAGAGTTAAACAAAGAAGCAAAGAAGGACAATTTCCCTCTACATTTCATTGATCAAGTGTTAGATGGCCTGGCAGGGAAAAAGTTTTTACCTTTCCTAGATGGGTTCAGTGGGTACAATCAAATCCAAATCAGCTCGAAAGACTAGGATTAAACCACCTTCACTTAACCTTGGGGTACTTTAACTTAAGGGTCCTTCCTTTTGGCCTATGTAATGCCATTTCCACTTTCCAGAGAAAAATCCTATGTATCTTTGTCGAGCTAGTCCATGACGCAGTAGAAATTTATATGGATGATTTTAAATCCTATGGGTGTGACTACCAGGAGGCTCTATCCAACTTAAGTAAGGTGTTGAACAAATGCACTAAAATGAACCTGTCCCTTATTCCCAAAAAATGTGACTTCTTGATGAATACAGGGACCATTCTAGGTCATTCAATATCCCAAAAATGACTGTAGGTGGACCCAAATAATATAGCCATCATCCAAAGGGTCCCACCTCCACAAAAACAAAGAGATGTAAAACATTTTCTAAGTTTAGATGGATAATATTAGAGGTTTATAAAAGACTTCAGAAAGTTAGCATCTCCTTTATGTGGGTTGTTGGCCAAATTCTCTGAATTTGTATGGTCAAAAAGTTGTCAAGAGGCCTTGAACATATTGAAGGAAAACTTGACCATTGCACCTATTATCTGAGGTCCAAATTGGGCCCTTCCTTTTCATATACATGCTGATGCCTCTCACAAAGCCATAGGATGAGCTCTAGCCCAGATAGATAACAAGTTGTGTTATGCCATTTACTTCATCAGTAAGAATTTGTCAAAGGCTAAACTAAACTACATAATGATCGAAAAGGAGCTCCTAGGTGTTGTGCATTCAATGAACAAATTTTGGCATTCCATTACCGATTACCAAACATTTGTACATACTGGCTAGGCTATAATTAAATACTTCATGAGTAAAGCTAATGTGAATGCTTGGATTATTAGATAGTTTCTTTTATTACAACAATTTGATCTAACTATTATTGATAAGCCCGACAAAGAGAATGTTGTTGTAGATTTTTTATCTAGGTCAACTTTGCCTACAGGGGAGGAAGGAATAGTCGATGATTAGTTACTGGATGAAAACTTATTCACTATTTCAGTTCTCTCTCCATGGTTTTTTGACATAGAAAACAACTTGTTCTTTGCACAGTTCGCACCGAATTTTTCCTCTAAAGAGAAAAGAAAGATTGTGAGGAAGAGCGCCCCATTCACTTGGATTGGGCGAAACCTCTTCAAACTAGGCCCAGATCAAATCCTGAGAATATGTGTCAAGGAGGAGGAATTATAGGACATCCTTTTGACTTGTCATTATGGGCCTTGTGGAGGCCATTTTGCAACCAAAAGGACGACATTCAACATGTTACAACCTGGTTATTATCGACCCACTCTTCATCAAGATGTGAGAAGGTATACTAGTCAATGTGATCGGTGCTAGAGGATGGGAAAGCCTACTTCAAGGGATGAAATACCTCTACAACCTCAAGTGAATTTTGAGCCATTTGAAAAGTTGAGCATAGATTTTATTGGACCTATTGACCCTCCATCCAAGCGAAAGCAGTACATCATTATGTGCACTGACTATTTGATGAAGTGGGATGAAACAAAGGAAATCAAGGCAGAAATAGAGGAGAAAGTGGTCGAGTTCTTAAGGGAAAATGTATTCTACAAGTCTTGGTACCCTAGAGAACTGGTCACTGATCAAGGTAGCTAGTTTACATTTCACATGATTGAAGACTTGTTAGGCCAGCACAAGATCAAGCATAGAACATCCACTCCTTATCACCCACAATCTAATAGGAAAGTGGAGGTGACCAATAGGGCAATGGAGGTCATTCTAACCAAAGTGGCTAGTACCAACATAAAATATTGGGAATATATATTAGTTGAGGCCACTTGGACCTACAATACCACCTCGAAAACCACCACTGGATTCACTCCCTATTATTTGGTTTATGGGAAGAAGGCCCTGCTATCCATTGAATTTGAGTACAATACATTGAGGATGGCAACCCAACTAGATATAGATCTCACCAATTCACAAGAAGAGAGATTTCTCCCACTGAATGGGTTAGATGAGTTTAGAATGCAGGCCCTCCTGCACATAGAGGTGACTCAAGTTCAAATGAAGATCTGGCATGACAAGAACATCAAGGACAAACAATTTCAAGAAGGTGACTAGGCTTTGTTGTATGATTCCAGATACAAATATTTTAAAGGAAAGTTGAGGACTAGATGGTTAGGGCCTTATGTGACAGAAAAATGTCATGATAATGCTTCAGTACGGATAAGAACCATTGATGCAGAGGCTATTCCTTTACCTATTAATGGGCATAGATTAAAGGTTTACAAGAAGCCCTTGTCAAAGAAAGAATTCATTGATGGCATGAGAAATACAATGATGGTGGTGGAGAAAGTATCAACTTCTACCTCATCAAGTCACTGAGAAAGAAAAAAGAAAAAAAGAGAAAAAGAAAAAAAGGAGAAGAAAAAAGAAAGAAAAAAAGAGAAAAATAACGAGATTCTAGTGAAAACCTCCATGAGGCACCTGAGTCCCACTGTTGGGTTGAAAACCTCTTGAGGTGACCCAATGGTGTTAAAAAAAAAAGAGAGAGAGAAATGAAAGGATCTCTAGGGGAAAACCTCTTTTGAGGGGACTAGGGAAACAAGATAGGATGAAAACCTCTTTGAGGAAGACTAATTACTTTCAAAAAGAAAGAAAAACAATAAACAAATAAAAAAAAGAGAGAGAAAGGAAAACTTTGAAAATATTGTTTGTAGGTTAGTAGGAGGACGATCATAGAAGCAAGAAAGGATCAAAAGGGACATATACAGTTCATGTTTTCATTCCTCCATTCCATATCCTTCATCATTCCATGATTCCCTCCATTGTTTTTACTCATTTAGCTCAGTTTGCAAGGGTTCTCTGTTTTCTATATGATTCCATGTAAACCTAGAGGATTCCCTGAAATCCTACACGATGATGCTGTAGGAATTATAGTGGCTTCGGAATCCTAAAGAAGGTAACCCTAGAGAAAGGGGATGACTTGTTGTTATAGATCCATTTGGGCACATCACTCCCATCATTTAGATCAGTACTATTAGGGCCCATCAAACCCTAATTCAAATGTTGCATGCCCTAGACAAGTTATCACTTTGAATGCCTCCTTCCCTAAGCATTTCTTGGCCTAAAGCCCTCTAGAAATGCCTCCTTGAGGGACCAGTGCAGGCTTGGTCAAGGGTAAGTGGGATTCAGTGAATGTAGGCCCATGTTAAAGTGATTTGCAGAGCACTTAGGCCCACTTTAATGTGCGTTGGGCGAGATTGAGCGAAATCATCATAGGGTTTTGGTAATATTATTATCTTCTGGAGCCATCTAGAAGATTCTCATACTTATCATATCCTATGAGCCCGAAATTGGCTAGGGAATGAGTTAAGTAACCTCCTATCCTCTCATCCCTTCCTCCATGGAAACTAACTGTATGTTTGGAAGGCCATTCAATACCCTAATTTATGAACAAACCTCCTCCATGTTCCTAAAAATTGAGCACTCATCTAAGTGATCAAGGGCTAGACTTTGAGAATTTGAAAGGAAATACTATTCATGTGAGGTTTGAGATTATAATAAAGTATTGTTATGCTGTCAAAGTGTTGTGCTTTTGATGTGATGTTGGATGGAACCCAAGATGGAAGAGTGACAATGGAACAGACTTCATGGTTGTAATTCTTGCTTCTACTTAATAAAGTTGTTTACACCTTTTCCCATATTCTTGTGTTTATTTAGGATGATTATCTGTGTAAATACTTTTGATTCCATTTTCTTATAGTAGATAGATCTCTTGCTTTGTTTAGTTGTTGTCCTCTATTTATGATTGCAGGTACATGTCAAGCAGATTAAGTTCGAGAAGGAGCGATGGGAGCCATACAAAGGATACAAAGGGAAAGCAAAATATAACAAGTAGGTCGCTTGTCTTATTTATCTTCTATAGAAAAAGGTTAAGTATTTTAAATCTATTGTTCTAGGTGTAGCGACCCACCTAGGGAAACTGTGTTTAACCATGGATGAAAAAATCCACATAAAAAATAAGTAACTCCACTGGGGAATGATCATCATTCTAGGTAGTTTACCTTCATCCTAGTACACCCTAGTAGACTTTACTTACTTCCATTGATCTTATTTCATCTCTTTTTGAAGCTTTTTTTGGTAGACGTTGTGCTTGCAAGCCCCCAGGATGGCCTCTCTGGCACCAGCGCAGGTCTAGTTAAGAGACAGAGCATTGCAGAGCACCCTTGGCTTGAGCACAGTGCTTTGAAGTGCACTGTCTTCCATTCAAGGTTGCGTTGGTCCTCCTTAGGTCAAAAAATTCCTCGTTTTACTTGCTTTTCCCAAATTTCCTTCAGTTTCTGCTTGTTGGATGATCAATGATTGTTGTACTTCTAAAATCAATTTTTGTTTCCTATCCTAGCCCTACTTTGGCCTTGATTGTTTATAATTTCTCAAATGATTTTTTTATCAGTATCAATTCATTGTCAAATTTAGTTTATAATTGGTTATTCTTTGTTTAGAAGAAAGTGTCATAAAAGTCTTCATTTCTTTCGAAACAAAATTGTCGTAAAGGCTTCGTTCTTGCAAAAATATTGATTGATTGTATGGGCATTAGTTTCATTTTTTTCATCACTACATTAAGGGAATTGAAAAGAAAAACTTGCATTGTGCATTGAAAGATTTTGTGCGTGCTCATAGGAATAGTTTAGGGAAATTGCATTAGATGTGTTCTTTGCTCTTTGATTAAAAGAATCTGATTGCTTTATCCCTACTAGCTAAGGTTTTCATTGTTAAAATTGAATGGAAAGAATACTTATCATATTATTTTCATTCTAGGAATTTAAAATACATCACGTGGTGAACCTTGAAAGGAAAATTTTTAATCAAGATCAACTTAAAATTAACATCAATTAACCTAATGGAGCATTGTCACCTAACGCAAAACATTTGGAGGTTCGAGGCTAGAGATGTGTTCTAACATTGTAAAACATAGCAGTTACCAGTAACTTTTCTGCGATACATTCCGAGTGTGATGCCTCATTCCACATACGTGAGTATATCGTAGCTCATCCATGTACGTTCAGGTTTATAGGGCGGTGTTACAGTATGTAAAGTATAAAGGAATGCTCTCACTGTGCGGGTTCACATTAGACAATGCTAATACAGATTGGGCCTACATGTAATTTTGAGTATATATGGGAGGACAACACTAGGTTGCTATTCATCCTTAAGTAATTGAGTCAGCCACCTTATACACCGTGACACACCTAACACAACATTCGGGGAGATTGCCTGCCCGTACTTCTTGGTTTGCCAGGAGGTATTCTACAGTTCACAATTGCTTAGTAAACATTTTGCCTAGCTTACCCATTTTTGTTTATTTATTTTTTGTAATAAAATCAATCATAAATCATTGAGGAAAATCAACCCTTACCCCATCGTTCATGGAGAGGAGCAATTAAACCTCCTTTACCACCCGAAGCTACACCTATTTGGTTGAAGCGGTCTCGTTTGACTAGATTCAGTACTTCACAAAATTATAGTTCTTCATCTGAATTACTAGAAACACCTATACCGGTAAGTATTTTTACCCCAGTTACTCCTACAGTTATTGGTGCATCTATTACTAAAGTGGAATCTCCACAATTTCCTGAGGAAACTACAACTAAATCTAGTGAAACGGTAACCCAAGTTGTTCAACAATAAGTTGATTCTCAACCTGAGGTTGTTCAACAAGAAATTACTTCTAAATCCGAATTTGTTCAACCAGAAGCTGATTCTGATCCTATCTTTGTTCAATTATAAGTTACTTTTAAACTTGAAGTTGTTCAAGAAGCCCAACCTGAACTTGTTCTTTTACCAAAACACTTGGATCTAGAAGTTGAAAAATCATAAGTTGTTACCATTCTAGAACAAGATCGATCGATACATTCTCAGACATCTATAACTGTTGAGACTTCCTCTTTACCTCGGGGAAAAAATACCGGAAATCTATTACGGACCTTACGGTGAAATTATTCCACCTGGTTTGATTTTGATAGAAGAGGAACCTAAGGTATAACCACCCAGAACTCCATTCCATTTTGGAACTAGACTGTATCTGTATCCTTATACTCCTCATTTTACTGCTCCTTTTCATCTTGATTACTTCCAGACACCCATTGATTCTTTAGGTAATTTATTTGGACATTTGACTATGGCAGAGTCAAAATCCCAGACCGTACCATATGTTACAGCTACGACAGAATATTCTGTCACAACCTCTTCAATGTTTACTACGAAACCTAAGTCACACATGTATGGTGTTTCATCCATCTCATCAGGTTACCAATCTTTATCGCGAACCCACTTAGGTGTTGCTTCTAGCCCTTGGTCTTCACCAATGTCCTCTACTAGAATTTTATCTAGTTCTTCATTAACGGATACCAAAGAGCTTGACCCATCAAGTTCATATCAAGCTGGTTCATTCGATTACTGTCGTAAGTATGCACTTTACACTGGACTACCCCCATACGGAGACCAATATACACATTCTCCCTATCCTCCATTTTATGGGGGGCAACCACATGTCGGTATGGCGTCATCCTTAGGTTAACCTGGAATGATTGTTTGTTAGTGGCAACCAACAATGCCCATTCAACCTAGGCGTGTGTATCCATCAAAACCTATGCAATCTATCTCATCCATACCTACAATGCCTGTTGTTACAACTTTACCACAATCATAAGATCAGATTGTTGTATCTCAACCTGTAAAAGTTGGCCCTTCAACCTCAGACCCCCAAGTTTCAGGTGTATAGATTCATCCTTCTCGGGTAGTTTTACAACAACCACTTGCGCCTGGAGTTCAACAACCTTAGGCTAGTTTACCTTTTACTGGAATGACTTGAACTTACACTGGTTTAGTGTATGTACAACCTAGTCAAGCTTACATTGGTTGGCAGCAACCATTAAATCAATAGTTGTTGTATCAACAACAACAATAGTTGCTTCAACAGCCTTAGTAGCCCCAATAACAATAACCACAATTCCAACAATACCAACCTCAACCTAGACTTGGTCAACAAGCCTATGCTAGGTTTGGTCAATAACGAATTTACCAAAGTCCTAGTCAACAAGCATATGCTAGGTTTGGACAACAATAAATGTATCCTAGTGCTCAACAACAATGTCACAATGGATTTGCTGAGCACACGTACCATTATCAAGGTTACCAGCAGCAGATGCCTTCTGCTGGTATGCAAAGGGATATTTCCCATGCAATTCCATCTTACCCTAGATATGCTTAACCTGACCTCAATAGACAGTTTCCTTTCATTGCAACACTTGAATTACCAGATCTAAACTGGCTCACCAATGACCCAATTATTTATGCACCTTGGTGGGTAGTGATTCCTCATAAATTACCTTCCAATATTCTAAAATTCAATGGAAATCCTGGAGAATACCCATCCAATCATGTCATGAATTTTCATTTATGGTGTTCATCAAACTCCTTGAATGATGATTCAGTTAGACTACACCTTTTCCAGAGAATGTTTATTGATTTGGTTGTGAAGTGGTACATTGAGTTACCACGAGCTTCTTTTGATAACTTCACTACATTAGCTACCACATTCTTAACCCACTTCCAGTTACCCATCCAATATGAAACTAGAACAGAACTATTAACCAACTTTAAACAAACTACTGCTACTCATATCTCTGATCATATTCACGAGTGGCATCGTCATCGTCGAATGGATAAAACATATGTTCCTAATCAACTCTTAGCTGAGTGGTTTATAAAATCCTTGCTTCCATCTATCACCAAGGATATGGTGAAGGTGGAGTTGTCACTAAAGAGAAAGTAATTGCTTGTGCCCAATATTTGGACTTGATTTATACATAGTCTGGCATGCTCTATGACAAGATCTTGAATGCACCTTGACCCGCTTTCACTGTTCCTCCACCACCATCGAGTAAGGACTCTCATGCCGGTGACGGTGTGATTGGTTCTTCAAGCACACAAATGACAAGTAGACTATATAGTCAAACACTTACCATTTCCAATCAAACTACAAATGCACCTAATAACACTCTTACTTCCGAAATCAATGCCCTATCATTTGAAAAGGGCAAGAATGAAAAGCAACCAAGAAGCAAGAGGAAGGGAAAAAAAAAAAAGAAAAAAAATAATTCCCCACAAGAGAAATCATCTGATTCCTCTCCTTTGACAAGGAAACCTCGTTACCCATGTTTGATCTATAATGATGAGAATTTTATGCGAGATTGTCCTCTCCGCTCAGAAGTATCAAAGATTCTTAAGACTTTTGGTACATCCATGGTATTGGCTGATCCTTTTCCAAAACCAGAGACAAATATGGTTGCTACAGACCATGATCCCACTTCCCAAGTGCTTATGCTATCTGCCTCTAAGCCTAAAATTGATGTTTTGATGTCAACACGAAGTAAAGATTATGGAAATCAACCGTCGTCGTCAAATAACCAGGCTGATCAACCTAATCCTCCGACTTCAACTTCATTTGACCCTTTTCCACCACCTATTGCACCTAAGTTAACAATAAAACCACCTAAGGGTGTTGTACATAAATCAACATTCACCCTCGAGCTCAAGCTGCACAAAATTATAACATAGTAGAAGATTTGGCTTAGTCACCTTCTACTATGTCGATGCTTGAGGTGCTTCAAAATTGTCCCTCCCAAAAGCAGGCTTTGTTGTTAGAAATTGGTGGAATTGATCCAATTGATTCCAATATTGTGGTTTTCAACCATCCGGGTTATACGCCACAGTTACCAGCACAATTAGCATTACTGATTCAAGTAAATTCCTTGAATAAACTTATTCACCGAACCATTATTAACGAGGGGGAATCTACTTGTATTATGTATATGAATTGCTAGAAAACACTTGGCTCACCTCCTTTGTCACGTTCACCAACAACGTTAAATCTTTTGACAATTGCACATATACACCTTGTGGAATATTGAGTAATATGCAAATCAAACTAGGAGGAAAAACAATAATTGTTGAAGTTGAGGTTGTTGAAGGACCCCTTGACTATAACCTTTTGCTGAGAAGACCGTGGGTTTACGCTATGGATTTTGTGGTTTCAACATACTTTCATACAATTGCATTCCCTCATAAGGGTGGAATCACTATTATCGACCAACTCACCTTCTTCCCCTCTAATTCACAGGCTACTGGAAGCATTCCGTTAGTACACAGATCCCCGCTATCTCTTCAAAAAATTGGTGTAGGTCTCTTCAGAGATCCTTCCCTAATGGATACTTTTTCACTAATGTCACCACCAAATTTGGCAGAAGTGGAAAAAGTTGAGACTTGCAACATGATATCTTCCACTTCATCTGACTTAAGGGAGATTACCAATAGTTCTAAAGTTGATAGTAATAATGAAATCATATCACTAAGCCCTATTGAGCTTGCATAGCAATCAATATTTTTGGCTTGTGCAGTGAACCCAAATCCATCTTTACCAATTGTATGGGTAGATCATTCATTTGAATATGGCGCTTCCTCCGATCCCTTTTCATGTATATTTTCTACTGATGAAAGAATCATCTAATAAATGATGACGGAAGAAGAACCATGGGAAGATGATCATCATCATTCCCATCTTCCAGTTCACATAAAATATTTTTCAAATGAACTTAATCAACCTTCAGTTTTTTATTTCCTTTCAAATTATGTTTTCATAGATACAACAGATTCTGAGCGAAACCTGTCAAATATCAAAGAAACAATTTCTATTAATATTTCAACCAAACCTAACATTGTATAAAGCATTCATGTTGGCAAATCTTGTTCTCCATCAGAACTTGATATTTACTATTCTCTCTTACGTGAATTATGAGATATATTTGCATGGTCATATGAGGAGATGCCAGGAATTGACTCTAGTATATTGAACATGAAATCAAAATGTATCATGATGTCAAACAAGTGTAACAACACCTCTGTCTTGTTCATCCAAAGAAGGCTGATGCCATTAAAACAGAAGTTGAAAAATTTTGTATGCTGGTTTCATTTACCTTGTTCCTCTTACTGATTGGGTTTCCAGTATTGTTCTTGTCATGAAGAAACAAGGGACAATATGAGTGTGCACCGATTATAGGGATGTTAATCAGGCTTGTCCAAAAGACAATTATCCCACTCCCTTTATCAACCAGATTATTGATGAATGTGTCGGATGTGAAATATTCTCATTTATAGATGGTTTTTCCGGCTATTATCGAATTAATATGTGACGAGAGGACCAACCTAAAAATTCTTTTATTTGTCCATGGGGCACATTCACTTACAGGAAACTGCCTTTTGGTTTGAAGAACATAGGGGAAACATTTTAGAGGGTGATGAATTATGCCTTCCATCACATCAAACATATTGTTAAACCATACCTTGATGATTTACCTACTCATTCACGAACACAGACTAATCACCCGCAACATTTGAGAGCTATATTTTTACAGTGCCGACACTATAAAATACGACTCAATCCACAAAAATGTGTGTTTTGTATTGGCTCTGGTCGTTTGCTTGGATTTGTAGTATCTAAGGAAGGAATTCGACTCGACACACTTAAGGTTCAGACAATTCTTGACTTGCCTCCACCTTCAAATCTAATTCATTTACAGACACTCCAAGGGAAGGCTAACTTTCTAAGGAGGTTCAATCCCAATTATGCTAAAATGGCTAATGGATTTACTCGTCTATTGAAAAGGGGATACCCTTCCATTGGGATCAGGTAGCACAAGATTCATTTGATACTCTTAAAGATACCTTGATTATAGCATAATTAATGTATTCCCCGAATTATCAAAATGGCTACATCCTGTATCTCATCACTGTAGATGCAACCATTGGAATGGTTTTAGTCCAAGAGGAAAATGGGATTGAAAATCTAATATATTATTTGAGCCACAATCACAATCATACAGAAGTTAAGTACTTTTATGTCAAAAAGTTAGCTCTGGCTGTTATTCAATCTATACAGATATTTTGCCACTATATCCTGCTCTGGAAGAGCACTGTCATTTCAAATTGCAACCCTATGACGTATATTTTGTCACGTCAATTGTTGGGGGGAAATACTAAAAATGGATTGCCATTCTGCAGGAATTTGATTTCGAATTCATCAAATCCGAATCAAAGAAATCTCTAGTTTTCACCAAAATTCTTTGCGACCTTCCCTCGAATACGATTGATTCAACATCATACCCATCAAGTCTAGATGAGTCTTTCTTCCTGATTTCGTCATCTGATACCTCTCACTCGCAACAATGATGTATCTGATACCAAGCCAAAGATTATCTGATCATTAGTGACACTATTTACCATCGTGGTATCGATAGGATTTTACAAAGGTGCCTCACTCATGAGGAAGTCAAGAAAGTTTTGAATGATTTCCATTCAGGTGTTTGTGGTGGACACTTATATGGTTATGCTACCGTGTAGAGAATTCTCTGTGCTAGTTACTGTTGGCCTACCATATTCAAAGATTGCATTATTACGTCAGAAGTTGTCATGCATGTCAAATATATGACCATAAAGCTAGATTACCACCTGCACTATTGCATCCTGTCATCATTGTTGGACCATTCGCCAAATGGGGCATTGACTTCATGACATGTAACCCCACCTTGGTTGGGGGGGATGGGTACATTATAGTCGTCATTGACTATTTCACAAAATGGGCAGAGGTGATTTCGACATTAAACAATAGTGGCGAGATGGCTGCACTTTTCTTTTTCAACCACATGGTTGCCCGGTTTGATGTACCACAGGCTATAGTTATAGATTATGGGTCGCATTTTTGCAATCACATGATGACTAAATTAAATGCCAAGTTAGGACTTTCACATGATAGTTCTACCCTTTATTATCACAAGCAAATGGACAACTTGAGGGCATCAACAAAGTCCTGAAGCGAATGCTTCCAAGAATGATAGGGGTTCATAAATGAAACTGGAATTCAATCTTGTATTCTTCTCTGTGGGCATATCAAACCTTAGTAAGGAATGCAACTGGATTCACACCCTTTCAATTGGTGTATGGTCTAGTGGCAATCTTGCCAATACAATGTGAAGTTTCATCTCTTAAACTCATGATTGACCTATTACCCGACACTTATGATGACGAAGCATGTTTCTTAGAACTCAACCATCTGGATGAGACCCATCGTGAAGTCACATTGACTAATGAAGCACATAAGAAACACATCAAGGCATAATATGACAGGAATGTAAAGCCTCACATTTTCTTGGAAGGAAACCTAGTTTTGCTTTATGATCAGGAAGCTGATAAACTAGGAGCAGGGAAATTTGAACCACTATGGATGGGTCCTTACATTGTCAAGTGTGTTTTGGCAAAAGGTGCCTATGAGTTGGTGGATTATGATGGAATTCCATTGTCACAACCACAAAATGGGTTGTATCTCAAATGTTACTATGCTTAATTAAGTGTAGTAAAATTACTAGATATATTCTTTAATTGCATGTGTGTGTGTCAATGTGCCTTTTAGAGTTTTTATGTGGTTAAGTAATCCGCTCTTCATTTGTTGCAGATGTCAGAATCTTTGGAACCATTTGCTGGTTCTGCCGATGGTGCTAGTCGTAGTACATAGAACCTATCTTTTGCAACATCGGCCATTTTCGCTCCAAGTGGTGATTTAGTGAGTTTTCAAGGGATTTGTATCAATGGTTCTACGAAAAATATCATTGAGTATAACACATTGATCTAACTTATCTTTGATGCCATTTCACTTCGCATTCACAAAATCATCATTAAGCTGGACTCACAACTCATCGTACTACAACTAACAAACATTTATACTATCTGAAAACCAACAATTCTTCTTATGTTCCTTAGTGTTCATATTTTGGAAAGACATTTTGAGTACATTCAATATCAGCATATTTCTAGAAACTTTAACATGTTAACTGATTCATTAGCGAACTATGTGTTAAATAGATATTTGCGACAAATGTAAAAGTAAATTTTTAATTCACTTCATTAGTTGAATATGATTGCACATAACCATATATAAAAACTCTGAAAGTAAAATAAATAGATTTTTTAAAGTTTTTACAAAATTCGTGTCCAAGACATATTTGGTCATCTAATCAAAATGCATGCAAAAATCATCCTAAGTAGACATAGTGATGCTCACGATAACAGGTCATAGCCTGAGCTATCATGCATAAGAGCCACATCCAATGGCTAGGAACACCAATAGTATGGCATGGCAACATCATAGGTAACTCCTCGATCTAGACATCTGGAATAGTGAAGGCTAATCCTTCTACATGATCATCCAACTCTGCCAGTGTCTCGGTGAAATCCAAATCTTAGAGAACTGCCCTCCCAACATTTCTCCATGATGGTCCACCTGCCTCCTGTTGGTGTCTCATAAGTCGAATAGTACGAACATCTATATGCATGAGAACGATTTTAGTTTAGTCTTGGAAAAATAAAAACACAAAAACATGTAGAAACTTAAAAATCAAAAAAGATTTTGTCAAAAAACAATTTACCTATAGCACCCCATTGAGCACCCATTGGTAAACTCAATGATGGATCTCCACAAAATTCCATCCCTGCATATGGATTCTACTTGGTGACAATGTGTTCTCGATCGAGCCAACTGAAGAATGCAGTCGAAAATGTAATCTATGACTAACCAGCATGTCTATCCATCAATTCAACCCACCTCTGCATCTGTGGATCTCTAGGACCAGCTACACCCAATGCTACATGCTAAGGTTGCATCAATGGAATTATCTCTAAGGTGAAAGAAATTAAGAGTGATCCATAGCTAAAATTATTGGTCTTGCCGCTCTTTACCTTTGTCAGTGGCTCTTTCAGTGAAGAAAGTACTGCCTCACACTAGTTGAATAAAGTTGGCTCAAGACACTCAAGTGCATACTGCATGTATGATCTGTTCGTAAGATGAAGTGTCACACTGCCTGCCAAGTTTGTGATTGTGAAAAGGATTGTCCTCAAAGGAAAATCACGAACATCTTTGATGATTATCTTTCCTTCCTTGCCAGGCTGTGTACCTGGCTGATAGAATTGTCAAACATAGTCCCCCACTAATTCCCCTCCACAGGAAGAACCTAAAAGAGAAATGGGGGTACCACATCTCAATAACCCTGTAAGAAAGTAAACATCATTGATCATAATAGGGACCACTTTTCCCCTTATGTGAAAAGCCTCATCCTTTGGATCCCATGCATGAACTAGGAACTACAATAGATCTGATTGTTGCCTCATTCCAGACAACTTGAATTATTTAATCAACCCACAGTTTCTTAGGGCCTCAACTGTACCCAGATCATTTAGGGAAACCATGTCTTGTTCTTCATGCTCTCTTTCTCACTAGGTAATAGACATTATGGTCGGATGAAAGTTTGAAATCAAACCATAAGCTTAGTTACGATCCTTTTGCTCCAAAAACCTAGAGTAATTTTGGGCCAAATAGGCGAAACAAGTTTGTGAAACTTTCTCCACGTAGCCCAGGCAATGACACAGTGTCCTGCAATGTAGCTACCCTTCTGTCTAGGTGCTTCCTAGTGAAATTTTCGACATGGAAGCTCGCGCTTATCCCATGGAAAAATATTCTAAATCCAGGGGCTTTGAGAACCCTAAAAACTTGCATGAAACTATAAAATAATGGCATGAGAGGAAAGAGGAGGGGTAGATCTCCTACCTGGTCCAATCGGTATGAGAAATGGTCCACAAAATCTCTCGCAATCAATTGCTAAAGATTGAGGTAAAAACAAGGTCAGAGCACAAACTGAATGGTAAATATCAAATGGTGAAAATCACATGGTAAATTCTTGTTTTTATGTTTATTTCATGATCATTGAATGAGTAAAATTTAGTATTTACCTATTTTTACCAATGAAACAGGAATGTTTGATCCGTTTGGTGTTGCTTTGAATAGACTTGCAACTGACTTACAAAATTTGACATGCATGATCGTGAATTTTACTTTGACCACATAGCATACTTTTATCTTTTTTTTGAGCTCTGTTAAACATCGAAAAAGGAACCCCCTTGGAGTCCTCTTTAATCTCTTTGCAGTCTCTTGAAATATGAAAACATTGCTGAGCACTTGTCCTTTTCAGCTTGTTGATGGATTGTAAATGACATCTAATCAATATAAGTTTAACCCTTTTCCGGACTGAGATAGATTATTTACGAAAAAGGAATACATTGATCGAACATGGTCAATAGGTTCTCTCTTGTATTGTTTTGCGCTTTTTTGGACTTGAGAGACAAATTTATGAAAAATAACTTGTGGAGTTTCCTTTTTGTCCCTTTTCAAACTCTCTAAACATAAAAAGGACTGAGTTATCATTATCGTTAGACTCGTTAAAACATCAAATAGTGACAAACTTGTCCATCATGACAAGACTAAGTTTCAACTTCGCTAGACTCGTCAAAACATCGCATAGTGATGGATTCACTCGAAGGGTGCAATTATACAACAAGCATATGTTATCCTCCTCAAGCTTGATAAAAAATAAAGAGGTACTGGTCAGCAATGACTGGGGAAAATGGGAAAATGGGTAAACCACTTTATGGCAACAGGTTGTTCTTGAACATGACACTTTCACTTCATCACAATGACTACATGCGTTGGGTTATTTGCTTGATGGTCATCATACCTTGGACTATCATACCATCCATCACTTTGGTTTTGGATCAATGCTACCAATTCATTCAGTGTCACTAACATGATCAAGAGAAGTCACTTAGTTAAAATTCATACTTTGCAATACTCATAAGCCTTCATTTTCATGACCACCATTCTTGAACCTTGTGTTGTCAGTCACATTCCATCTCTAAAAATCATTAAACTCATTTCATGTCGTTGGTGTGGGATACATCAAGGCCCTCCTGCAACGAGTCACTTCTTTTTGACATCAGCACATTATCCAAGAAGTTGACTTAGAAACACCCTTCCAGTACCTTAAGGCTTGCATACATCAATGGAAGGTTTCTCGCTTCCGACGATAGGTTGACATCACCGGCCTTTGACCAAAATACTTTATATGGTGTTCGACATCAAAACATCCATTCACACCATGAAGAATTTATTGTAGTACTTTGAGGATCATTAGCATTATCGATGATTTCTCTCGCATTTGTTAATGAATTACATCATTGGCTGGTAATCAGATGATGTCTTCCCATGTTCGAATGCATATCACATATTCACATGGTTAGACTTGTACTTGAGAGAATGATTAACCTAGATAGAAGACATCAGATCTAGTTTCATCTATCCGGGCTGCAATTTCAGGAAAGTACCAAATCATCCGTACACTGGATTTACATTGATGGTCATCCAATTGTGGGTCTATATCTGTAGACGATTATCTATGTACTTGTAATGAAAGTTTATATGCTAAGCATGGGTATGCCTTCCCTCAGCAATTCATGAGCAAAGATCAAAATTTGATGATATTATGTATTGTAATTGATGCAAGTCACAGTCCACTTCGAAACCTTCTCATCACATCATAAATCATATCACTCGACATTATCAGTTTCGACTTCATGCTTTAGGGGGTAGTTGTTACAGAAAAATTTGGGCACATCACTCCCATCATTCAAATAAATAATATTAGGGCTCATCAAACCCTAATTCAGTTGCTACATTCCCTAGACAAGTCATTACTTTGAATGCCTCCTTCCCTAAGAGTTTCTTGGCCTTAATCCCTCCAAAAATGCCTCCTTGAGGGACCAGCACAACCTTCGTCAAGGGTAAGTGAGCTTCAGTGCAGGTAGGCCCATGTCAGGGTGCCTTCCATAGCACTTACATCCATTTTGACCTACTCTGGGCAAGATTGATTGAAATCATCATAGGGTTTTAGGAATATTTTGATCTTCTGGAGCCATCTAGAAGATTCCCACACTTATCATATCATATGAGCTCAAAATTGGATAGGGAATGAGTTAAGTAACCTCCTACCTTATCATCTCTTCCTCCATGGAAACTAAATCTAATTTTGGAAGGCCATTCAATACCCTCATTTATGACCAAACCTCCTCCATTTTCCCATAAATTGAGCACTCATCTAAGGGATCAGGGGCTAGACTTTGAGAATTTGTAAGGAGATACTTTTGGTGTGAGGTTTGAGATTGTAAGCAACTATTATTATGCTGCCAGAAGGTTGTGCTTTTGATGTGATGTTGGTTGGAACCCAAGATGGAAGAGTGACAATGGATCAGACTTCATGATTCTAATTCTTCCTTCTACTTAATAAAGTTGTTTACACATTTTCCCTATTCTTGTCTTTATGTATGATGATTATATGTGTAAATGCTTTCGATTCCATTTGCTTATAATAGATAGATCTCTTTCTTTGATTGGGTTTTGTCATCTATTTATGATTGCAGGTACTTGTCAAGAGGATTAAGTTTGAGAAGGAGTGATGGGAGCCAGACAAAGGAGACAAAGGGAAAGTGAAAGATAATAAGTAGGTCCCTTGTCTTATCTATCTTCTATAGAAAGAGGTTAAGTGTTTTAAATCTGTTGTTCTAGATGTAGCTACCCACCTAAGGAAATTGTGTTTATCCGTAGATGCAAAATTCCACATAACACCTGCTTATGTCAACTTCACCATCTCATCACCATGCCTCTCTCCACAATGATCACCACTGCATTCATCCAATAAAGTTAGTTTCAAAAAAATTACAATTTTTCAAACAAAAGGAAACACAAAATAGTTAAAAGAATATGAAGAGAGAGAGTAAGGGGACAACACCTGAAAGTTGTACCTCTTATTCACCAATCCCTAGACCCCCTCTTTACCCATTCCAACCATCCTCATGCTCCAGGAGTGAAGGAATTATTAAAAAATTTAAGGTAGAGGTAGCTACAAAATATCTTGTAGGAAATCCTGTAGCAACCTATCCCATAAAACAAAAAAATCATAGGTTGTAGTCAAGCTCAGCATGGAGATCCAGAGGTCAAAGAAGATCCTTGAGAGCTTAGCAACAACATCAGGATCATCAACATCACCATCAAGTACCTGCACATCAAGAAAAAACATCAGAGGACGATAAAAAAGGGAGAAAAACACATGCAACAAGTACATAGCAAGGACTTCACTCTCCAACAAACAACATCAAGGCATCATTACCACAGGTATTTATCTCACTTCCACTCTCTCGTTAGCATAATATGATCAAAAATGTAAATTTGTGAAAGAGTTGGTTTATAAGCGAAATTTGTCCAGTTAATTTGGTCACCTTCGGTCAGTCAACAAGGAGAATACAATTAGTTCCTTACACGTGTGGCAGCAATCAAGTCAAGAGAAAGGAGAGATGAGGTCAAAAGTGGTTAAGTAACAAATGATCGAAGTGGGAGTTGATTATGAGGTAAGGAAAATGATGATGTGCTAGTGGGACCAATGGTCCAAAAATTGATACTCGTACCTCGGCTGCCAGCACACCATCCCAATCAAACCACCCATATAAGGAAATAAAATGTTGATTCCAATGCATAGGAGGTATTTGCATTCTTGAGGCTACACCAAAGAAAACTTGCTCTCAACCCTGAAACACTCTACAAGAAAGACAGTGAATGTTTTTTCCAATGCTCAACACCTACAATATCCTACAAGAAAACCTATAGGATCCTACAAGAGATCCTACAAAATACAGAACATCACCTACAGGATTGGTGGTGATCATTTTTAAAGGGAAAAACTATAGGTTTACTTCATCAGGAAGTAATAAGGAGGTAGGAGCCGAATTTTCCCACAATTTCCAAGTAAAAAGCATATAGAAAAGCCTTCTATTTTGTTGAAAAGATTGTAATCTAGGGGAATTATACACAGAATTTTCATTTAAAATTATCCATCCATTAGAATTGGGTATCAAACATATACAATCCTCCACATCCACTAGAGAAAAATGTTAGGGGGATTTAACAAGAGGGAACCCACCAACAAAATGAGGATTCATCAACACCCTCCTGTACTAGAGATATTCACAAGGAACAATTGGATGGGTTTCTTTGAAAAATTGAGTTGATATGATGATGAAGTAGCCAGAGACTTTGCTCTCTCTATTATAACATTTACTAGGACTCATGCCATTGTTATGATAAAAGGTCTCTCTATAGAACTCACCCGTGAAATCATAGGCAAAATCACCACACTTCCTTTAGGGGTTCCCTGGATAAAGCAGGATAAGGGTGCCAACCAAATTTCAAAGATGAAATTCTTTTTAGAAGGAGAGGAGACAATGGAAGACAAAAATGGGGTCAGAAGACCAAGCCTACCATATCCTTGGAATAAAATTTTCTACCACCTTATAAAGTATATATCATGTGAAGGTAGGTATAGTGTGGTATATTGGTACCATTTTAGGCTTCTCCAAGACTTGATGTTTGGAGGAGACACACCTCCTCAAAACAGACTAAGCATACCCTACTTTATTTTCAATCAATGATAGATATGAGCATTAAGGGGCAAGGAGGAAACCATCAACATCTAGCACATCATGGATTAATTAGACTTATCATAGAAGATTCCCTCCAAAACCTAATACTCCCTATCACATGGGAAACTTTCAGAAACATGCAGATAGAGGGAGACATAAAAGCCCTTGCATATGAAAAAAGTCCCACTACCAGCGAAAGGGATGAAGAAGAAATAGAGAAGGATGAAGAAGAAATAGAGAGAGATGAAGAGGAGATGGAGGAGGAAGAAGAGGAATAAAAAGGGAAGGAAAGTGGTGAAGAGACAGAAGAAGATGCAAAGGAAGAAATTGATGGACAGGGTGAGGAACTAGAGGGAGAAGAAGAGGATAAAGAAAATGATGAGAAGGAGAATGGAAAAGGGGAGACAAAAGACAAGGAAGAACATAGGTCTACAATGGAATGAAAAAAAGGGCAGGAATCACCAAGGGTATCTCCAAAACCCACTGAGAAAGAGGCAACAGTTGTCGTCACTGCGCTTAGTACCCCTATCAAGCAAAAAGGGAAGAGATTGAGACAAACTCCACTGTACATTAGGACAAAAGAAACTGCAAGAATAAGGCAGGGAAAACCTAATACTCCCACCAAGGTTCCTATTGATATTGAAGACTCACCAAAATAGTAGGAAACGATAGCTACTTTTGTGAAAAATCAAGGAGAAGGATCATGAAGACAAGCTTCTCCCAAGTCTCCTATCACTTATCTTAGGAGGCCTGTCACTAGATCTACCTCATCCAAAGGAAAATTCCTCCTATAGGAGACACAGAAGGACCTATAGGAAGCAGGGGCCATCCTACAAGAAACTCTGCTAAACCTACAGGAAATGCAGAAATTGGACAAGGAAGGGATCATGCAACAAGAAACAAAGAAGGAGGATCCAGAGGTGAGGGAACCTAGTCCTCAACCTAACCTTGAATCCTACTCATGGTTCATTGAAGGAGGTAGGGTAATTCCATAGAAATGCTCTATCCCCTTATTCTTTGAGCTTGAGAAAGAAAGGGAAAGAACACATAGGTTGATGTAAATTTCCAAATCTAAAGGAGTGAAGGACATAGGTCACACAGAGGAAAACGTAAAGGAGATGGGCAAAGAACTGAGGAACCTGAGGGACAGAGAGGCAATGAAGAAAGCTCAGTTGGAGGCAGAGAATACATGGTTAAGGGGACAACTACAAGACAGAGAGAATCAATTGGAATGCATGGCCAGTCTATCCTTTGAGGAAATTCAGTGCAGGATGCGAGCAAAGTCCTATGCATTGTATCTTAAGAAATAGTGGTTGCAGTTCCAAATCAAGAATTTAGCATAGAGAGGCACTATGCCCTTCCAAGATTATATAAAATTCATTTATCTCTTTGATGAAATCACATTGGAGGATAAGGCTAAAATGTTTGAGTTCTACCTACATAACTTGGCCTTGATAGATCTGAATGTGTGGGATCCTAATTCAAAACTAGGGGACTTACAGTTGATGGCTTTGGCATCATGGATGAGTCATGAGGAAGAAAGGGCTGTAAAAATGAAGAAAGTAATGGAAAGGGAAGAAACAAAACCCCTCATGATAAAAGAAGAACAATAAAATCCAATGGTTTTCATCAGCACCCATAACTTGATTGCAAATGACCCTCAACTTGCACCTAGGTACCTTGCTACCCAAGAGAAAGAAATCACACACCTTGAGGACATGCTTAGGCTATTAAGGGATGAAAGCATGCAAGATTTCCAAAGGAGATGGAACACTTTTCCCTCAGCTTGAAAATTAGAGAGTACCATTCTCCTCAGAGAATGAGAGAAACATTGAATAGGACACCCATGTACAAGAAAGCTCTTCGAAGACTCAAAGTCAATTGGATTGGCTTGAGACTTAGTCCACCACTGCTCTTAGGAATGTTGGAAGGGAGGAAGGAAGAGGAAGAAAGAAATCAGTGGAAGGAGATAGAAAGGAAGGTAGGATTATATGGATAGGAAGAGGAAACTACAATAGAAGCATGGGATGTCAGGAGGCCACTAGAGCAATGAAAGACATGGATATAGATTGAGTTGCTCAAAGGATGAGTAACACTTTCAGTAGGGGGTGATGGTGAGCCTCATCATTGGGTAACTATATGGACCTTAATGCACCTCCTAGCTTATTCAAATAAACTCTTCTCATAATTTCTTACATATTTTGATTGTATTTTGCTTAATGAGATGAGCCAAAGTGAGATATTATGCCTAGTGGACTAATGTGCATTGGTTGCAGGTTTTTGAGAGAAAATCATGGGAATTTTGGCTAATTAAGGGCTGAAAATCGAATGAGACAAGGAGGAGAGATTGTAGGAGATAGATCCTCCTCATTTACTCCTCACTCATTCGAATATTCCTCCATCAATCACACTAGTTTGGAGTTATGAGAAACCAAGTCATGGAGATCAAAAGGCAACCAAGCCAATGATAGTTAAAGAGCCAGTTTATCTTGAGTTTAGGATCCAAGCCTCCCTAGATTTAAGGAAGTCTTTGGAGACTTCATTTGTATAAAAATGAGGCCTAGAGCCTCATTAGGATTCGAATTTTTGCTGTGAAAACACTAGTCATTTTCGAGTTCAAGAGTTGTGGAAGACATTGTTATGTAATTTGTTAGGACCCTATACTACTAGTGTAACCCCTTATTGTTATTAGTGTAACTCCCTTATTATATTTTTGTGCCCATGTATTCCCCATATTTTTATTATTACGCCCCATAGAAGCCCACTATTTTTATTTTTGTGCCATTACATTATTATTGTTATGTCGGCCTGATTATATTATGACCCCTTAGACTCTTATATATAGAAAGGAGGCCTTGTCATTTGTATCATCCAATAATTGTTCATTTGTGTAATGTAAAGGAGGTTGCCCCTTCGAAGAGGCTTATTCTGAAGGCATTTATCTATATTTTCAATATTTTTGTGAGTTGGTTTCATAACATTTGGTATCATAGCTTTGGATTGTAGGGTTTCATTGCTCCAAATAGGTCATCATGGAATTTTCACTATAACATTTTTCTGTGCCATTTCAGAATATAAAAAAAAAAACAATGGAGCCGAACTCTCTCTAAGCCTCGAGCCCAAATTTCGAATCTTGTCTCACTATACTTTCGGATATATGATATGAGGATGTTAGGGTTTTTGCAGACTCCTGAATTATATTTCAAACAAGTGGCCTTGGGAAAATTGTCATAACTTTTTTCTAAGCATTAGATGAAATTTCGTAAGAAGTTATAGAAAGAGGATAGACTTTAGGTTTTTGTGTATTAGTTTTAGGTCTGAAGGTTGAAACAGTGACATGTGGAACTTCGTACAAGTTGTCTATACTGAAAAAGTGTATAATCAGGTAATCTTAGGAGATTGGGCATAACTCTTTATTGGAAAATCCAATTTTGATCAAACTGGTGGCATTGGAAAGAGGACATGAAGGGTTACTACAGGTCACAATTTTAGACCTTGGAGATCTAAAATTTTGAGAGGTACAACAGATTAAATATCAAGCTGATAAAATCAAGAAAACAAATGACTCAAATCAAGAAAATAGAAACACCTAGTAATCAAAATTGGATGGATGATTTGAAGAATGTGATCGAAGCTGAGATAAATAAATTTATGTATGCCATGGAAGCTGATATCAATGGTATGAAATCATATTGGAAGAAAGGCATGGAAGTGTTACACGACATTTTGTCACTGTCCCTATACTCCTCGTTCCTTGACCTTGGAGGACCTCTATAGCGAACCCCACATGCGTTTCCCTCATGAGAAAACTCCCATTATGTCCCTCTTCATGAGCATATCATGTCCCTTTTGCACCATTTCCCTGGAAACTTCTATTTTTCCCAATTTACAAGACCAACGCTAATGGTGTTTGCCTCCCCTGCTTTGGTGTGCAGAGATTAGCACTATTCCCCACGCCGATCAGTGCGACTAAGTTGTGTTCTAGTCACACCGGTATTGTTATGGAAAGTTTTTTAAATTAGAGCTTAGGATTCATCTCTAGAAGCTTCATAATGGAATTTTGGTAAATGGTTTGGCCAGATGGGGTCAAGGATGACAATTTGGGCTCCTTTTCCCTATAATGATGGAACTACCTAAAGAGATAAGTCCTTCTCCCATGAGAAGAGGATCCATCTCCCATCCATATTTCCTACATAAACCTCCCTTCTTCCCAAGCATAAGCTAGCTAAAGTGTTGGCTGAGTGTGAGTATACTATTTTGATTTGACAAGCAAGCTATTACTAGTTGTAGCCATCTAGTTGTGTGAGGGAGAAGTGTGTTTGGTTTGGAGTGAAGCCTAAAGGGAAGAGTCTTCAAACTATTGTTGTTTGAAGACATCATGAAGTGCTAGCAAAAGTGTGCGGGAACCTGGTCTTGTCAGAGGAAGACTACGACGTTAAGACGAATCGTTGTAATCTCTCTTTGAAATTAATATATGCAACTATCGAGTGATTTCCTATATATTTTGTAATATTAGATATTCATGTCTTGATGTTTCTCATTAATTAGGTTAAATTCAAATTTGTCTATTATTATGTTTGTGTGCTGTGGTTGTTTACCTATTTCAGGAGCTTGAAGAAGGAACAAGTGAGGACATCATCAAGCAAGATAAGCGACCAAGAGGTAGGCCCTCTTGATTGATTCTGACCTAAGGAAATATTCCATAGAAAGTACCTGTTGTGGCTAGACCCATTATTGGGCTAGAGGAATTAATTCATGTCCGCATTTATAATTTTACTTCACCACAAATTGGCGACTCCACTCGGGAGATCCCATCTTTTGTTTGTTTTGGATTTCAATATTTCGTGAAAATTTTCTAGTTTCACGTTTTCCCTCTGGTTCTATGTCTTTTCTCTTGATTACTGGCCTCAGTCTAAAATTCATAGTAGCAGATCTGGTCCCTGTTTTGATTTTCTTTTTCCTTAGTTACCTAGGCCAGCATGTTTAATTCACTAATAGTCATGCCGGCTAGTGTGAATTGCTGAGTAATAGTCACACCGACTAGCCTCTAGCACTTGTTGTTATTTGGGAAGTTTCTCCAATGTTTGTAAGTGAAGATTAGGGCTTGACCCCAATCTTTGCTAGTGTGTTCTGCTTTAGTGTTTTTGACCTTATGAGCCTTTTAGACCATCTTCTCGCTGACTAGAAAGCTCCATTTAGCTTGCTTTGTGTGCTTTCTTGGTTTAGCCCACCCTCTGATGTGTTAATTCTGGCCTCGTGTGAAGTTATTTTTTATTTTTTCTTTGAATGCATCGATCAGCGCTAGTTGTCAGTTAGGTAGTCACATTGATCGACACTAATTTTCGCCCAAAAGTTGCTTTGATCTCAGGGGTAAGAAAAAATCAGAATTTCTCCCATTCTAGTGCCAATGTGTCTTGACCCTAAGACTCTCTTCTTCTTCCTAGAAGTGACTAGGATGATTTTCTTTCAATTGAATGAGTGAAAGGGTCTCATTTGTTCTCTTATTTCAAGGTTCTCTTTTCTCTTTCCAAGCATAGATTACATTGCTTGGTTTGTTGATTGAAGCATTTATGTGTTTGGTTTGTTTGATTCAGGAAAGAAGTTGCTTTTAGGTTCTTTTATCATGTTTTGAATTTGATCGATGCTTATTTGTTTAGAATTGTGAACATTTTCATTAAAGTGCTTTATGTGAAAGAATCATTTTTCATTTTATTAAAAGGATAACATCATTATAGTTTACTTAAGCGAAAATATTGCATTAGTAGCTTCACTAAGAAGCTAGAATTGCATCATCATAGGCATGGAAATGAAATGAAACTTCTTTTGTTTGTTAAGGGAATATTAAGTGCATTTAGGACATGTGTTAGAGAAATATTCCATTCTTTGGTTGTTGCATTGATTTTGTGTTCCCTATCTCTTAATTAGTGTTAAATTTCATTGAAGACAAAGATCTCTTTTCTCATATAGCTGCATGTAGGAATTTTTTTAGATAATAGAGGTAGGGTCTTGTATTTGAAACCTAATTCAAGATAAACTGTTAAAATTTATTGAATTAACCTAAGGAAGTATTGAAACTTAATGCTCACATTTAGTGGTCTAGGCTAGAGACATGTTCCAATGTCTTTAAACCTAGCAGCTATCATTAGCTTCGACATTAGACAATGCTAGTATGGATTTGTGCTCCTCGTATGATCGAGTATATAACAGAAGACCCCTCTAGGCTAAAATCCTTTATCCATAGGAAGCCGAGTTGGTCGCCTTGCAAATTTGATACATCAAACACAACACTCAGGGGGATTACCTACCCATACTTCTTGGTTCACCGAGAGGTATTCTCTAGTTCACAGTTTCCTAGTAATCGTTTTTGCCTAGATCATCCAGAGCAGTCATTTGATATTTTTGACTCCCAAAATATAAAATATCACCCGAACAATTCTCCTTTTGAGCTCGTTTCAAATCAAAAGTGATTGAGTCACCTTTCACTCTTTTCTTGATTCAGAAAATATGAAAAGGAAAAGTTTTGTTTCAGTGTCTTAAAATTAACTGCCCACAAAATATTCCTGGTTGAAGTTATCTTCCTTAGTGATTCTTTAGGGTCGATTCCAATGGAAAGATTCCCAGAGTCTACCAGTCAAGGTTTTCACTAAGATGGGAATCCTAGTCCTTTTCCTTCATTTGGAAATGTTGGTGCTCCTTATATGGAAATGTTGTCCCTCCCTAGGTTAACCATTGGTTTAATTGTTTGGTTATTTTTTGCCTCAATGGTCCCGAGTGTCCCAACTCCTGCCCTGCCATATCCTTCATTCGAATCACATCACGATGATTCCAAGGTTGACCCCTGTATATTTTTCTGTTGATTTTTCTTGGTAAGAACATGCACATTACCTTTCCCTTGAGATTTTATACGAGAATGCTCACCAAGAGTAATTTCATATTGGATATAAGCATCAATGCAAGAAATAAAATCCTTGTTACATGTCATATGGTTGCAGCATCCACTCTCGAACAACAAAAGGTTCTTGATGTACTTGTCTTAAAAAACATGGCAAGATATAAACATAGATTCACTAGGTTCTCCTACGTTATTGGAGCTATGGGGATTTCATTTATATTTATTTGATTTCTTATTTTAGAATTTGTGTTCATAGTGTCCAAATTTGTTGTAGTAATAACAATAGACATTAGGTTTGTTGATCCATTTTCGGCTTCTTTGTGTCGACATCTCTGAGGGTCTCAACTACCCCAGTTATTTTGTTGTGAAACCTTCAGTTGAATGATAATGTTTTGTAGATCTACCTCTACCATTTCCTCACTTACTTTTTGTTGGCTTGATTGGCCTTAACCTAGGTTCAGCGTTAGCCAACCAAGAAAATCCATACACTACTGGCCCTTTCAGCATCAATCAATGGAGTGCGGACCGAAGTTTCACCCGAAGTAGTATGGGGGGGATGCAAGAACCCAATTTCTGCACACTGAAATGGTTGTGATGTCGGTTTTATATATTACACCCTTCTTTCATGCAAATCGATAAGCCTTTAGGGCTTATCAATCTACTCTCTCTTCTGTCTCCTAGAATCTCCGCGAATGTATACGATCATCCTTCATGCAACCCTAATCGGCGAAATAGGCACCTACCTTTGTTACTACATTATTGTATAATTTCCCAAATTATCTCAAGTGTTCGCTAATTCTACCATGAAATTACAATTATCTTTGTGTAAACATACATCCTTAATTGTGTTCATATAGTAAACATATATATTCATGCATCAAATTAGCATTATAACATAAAACTGGAATTTAACATAACATAATCACATGCAATTCACATAGGCAAAATACACAGTAATTTTAGAATATTTCTCTTTATTGATGCTTCAAATTTCCAATACAGACTCTATTTACCCTACACACATAACTACAAGGGTCCACATACTCAGTTCCAGACTTCTACCCTAGGCCTCTGCAAACTCAACTGTAGAGCCTCTTTATATTCTAAGACTCTTGCTCTTTACAGACTCCTAAATAACTCCAACTTACTTAAAACTTTTCCCCCCTTTTTCCTCTTAAAATCTTCTAAGACTCCCTTTTTATACAATCCCATGGTCCGTGGACCAAGGGCAGATCTCTAAAGCCAACACAAGTTATCAAAACTAAGGGTGGAAGCCTTTTTTGACCCTTGATATCTTCGCTCTCCGCGGCCACAAAATGCAGAGACTTTACATTCATTTATACAAAAGTCAGGCTATTTGCCCCAAAACTTGGGCTTTTAACCCTAAAATTTACCCCAGGTGACCTGTTCCCAATAGGTCCCCAACACAAATTGGGTGACTCACCCCTGAGTCACTCTACTGGCACTTAGATCTTGTTGTGAAGACCTCCTAGCTCCACTTGTACCATTGTGACTTCGGCGGTACACTGTGCGTCTGCTTGCTTCATCTCCTTGACCAACTGCTCCATTGTTGGCCCTGCACCGTCTAACTAAATCTTCTACTAAGTCTCTTGTAGACTATCCAACTTTCCCTTAATAGTAGCCATGATCAAATATGCATCATCCAACCAAGGCTTTAAGTGAGCCTTCAACACTGCTTCCTTGTGCTGAGCTACATCTACCTACTGTTTCAAAGCCTTGGCCTCCTATAGCTTTGTTGGCCTCTGCGTGATGGCAACAGTGCACGTTGTCACTTTAACTTTGTCATAGCATTGGCATAGCTCCTGCACTTCTATTTCCAGGTCTTCTTGTAGGATGGTGACCACCTCGAGCAACTGCTCGAAGAATGTCATGCAATCCTTCACTGTGCTGTTCACTGCTGCTATGACATCTTTCACAACTGACTCGCATTGTTCTTCGATTTTGGGCAGAGTCAAAGGCTTAGCCTTCAATTACAACTCTGTGATTCTTAGGTTTAGTTCCAATTGGACCTTTACCAATTGTGTGTGTGCATCACATACTCTAGCAACGATCTTCCGAACCCACACATCTACTAGCTCCACCTCGGGAATTTCCAACTTTGGGACAGATCTGCATGCCTTAGCCACAACCCTAGCTATGAGATGATTCTTTTCCATAAGGTCTTTCATGAGGTCAATGGTGGAGACTCACTGTATAGTCATATGTGCATTGTTGACCTTATGCTCACTGATTACCCGTAACGTGTGCTATTCGCGGGCCCGTAGTTCCGCGATCACACCATCCTTCAAAAGGTGAAGTTCCTCACTGGGAAGTGTGACCAAGTTAAGTCCAACACCCTTGAAGGTGATGAGAGTGGTCCTATCAGCTTCTGTCTCTATATTTAATGCTCCATCATGTAGCAATATTGCTCAGGGATCCCATGTGTGGAGCATCCCTATGGCTTCTGAGGTGTTAGACACCAAACTGGTTGATGCCGCAGTAATCTACACCTACGATGTGTGGATCTACAACTCACAGAGACTCATCTGGATAGCACCCAAAGCCTATTGATGTTGTTGCTCGAATTGATGCAGCCGTTCCGCGGTGGCATCCCTTACCCTATCACTTATGTCATTCAATCCCCCCTCAGTTAGGGTGATCAAGTCGAGGGATGTCTTTCTAGCCTTAGAATTCTTCCACGACCCTACTTTTTTTGGATCTCTGTTGCACTTAACACAGAACAAAGTCATATTTGGGTCCGCTCCTCCCTCCTTTTTCTATTCATCCTCTTCTTTTGTCTTTAGGGAGGTTGATTTTCGACTCTGGTCATAGTCATGCTCCTCTTCCTCTACTTACCCACCCATCTGCTTCGTGGCAATGCACTCTCCCTTGGCCTTATCCTTGGCCTCATGTCTTCTCTTTGCATCCAACTATTCCACTTTCATCTTGGCTTCTTCCTTGTTTCGTTGTGCGACGAACTTGCTAGATCCTGTTGTCAAGTCCATGGCAAAGCACCACTTTGCTGTCCCGCAGTCGAGGACCACTACAATCACATCATCTGTGGCCAAGTATGGCAGGTCATGCCACTTATGTTCAGGGTCCCTTCACACACGTATTGAGACATGGTGGAAGTCAGCCTTGAATTCCACATACTCCTGCAGCTTATCAAAATTCGTTAGTGACAACCACGGCTTGTGGATGATGGCCATATGGATGCTCATCTCCATCAAGATCTAGAAGATATTTCTATCCTTGATCTGCTTAGGATCCTTCATAGCCCACAGCAAAGTAAACTTTGCTGCTTCCGGTAGGTCTAGTGTGACTAGAGGAAATTGGCTATCTTTGGGTAGCTTCCATGCAACCAGCAATATGGACACCAATAGCGATGCATAGTGGAATGTCTTACTTTGATCATGCACCTCATGGTAGCTCATGACGAACTCACCGTAGAGGTAGCACGCCAAGTTAAACTGTACACCCTCTATGCAATGGGCCACCAAGTCTATCACTGTTGCCGTCACTTCCTCATGACCTTTCCTACCAAGATTTGTGTCACCGCTTTGACCACGGGGTGAGAGATACTTCTGATGGCATAGCCACATGATTTCTTTACTAGCTTGAATTTTCCATTCATTACCTCAGTAAGAGCATGCTCGCTAGCCTTTGCCCCAAACACCATTGCTGAATTTTCTCCTGAGTGCAGCAGCCGCGTGATCCTATGAATCAACATGTCAGTGATCGTTATCGGCTCCTCCAACCATAGACAACCATCGTACACCAAGAACAATAGCTGCTTGATCACAATCATCATGATGGACACATAGTTGTAATGTGGCACCCATCGCAAGTTTAGCAAACTTGCCTTGTCCACACCTTTCAGCCACTTCCTTAGCTCCAAAGCGGTCACTCCAGTGGTTTTGTGGAAGACATGGTGCATAAGTCAGTCTGTCGCTAAATGAGTGAAATGTTCCATGTTAGCGAAATCCCAGTCTTCCAATTTTAGAAGGGTGACACGCCCCAAGTGTGGTCCCTCAAAGACAATTTGATCTAGCAGTAGAGGTGTGTGCAGGGGGACCTTACTCTCATCAATATCCTTCAGCATCTTTGTTTTTCCCCTGCGTGGAGGAATATACTCCGGTATCTTAGAAATGGGATCAGACCCCTAAACCTCAACATCCTCTGTTTCCATCACAATATCCTCATCATCCATGGGGATTTATACAACCTCTTCTTCTGGCTCTAGGTCAACCACCTTTCCCTTTTCCTGCATGGTGGGTTTATCCTTCTTTGGGTTCTTTCTTGGTGATGCGTGCACTGGCTGTGGTTTATGCTTGCCTTTCTTGTTCTTTTGATCCTCCTTGGTTGAGCTAGGCCTCAGCCTCGGCGACAATGGTGACTTAGGTACTTCAGCTAGTACTTCTACAGTTGCAAACTTTGGGGCAGCTCCCTTGGCTGCCATGGCTACCTCTAGAACATCTCCTTCAGATTTTATTGCTTCGCCAACATTTACAGTCTTAGCCAGCATTGACATGAAGCTATTCAACAACTCCTGTGTCACCTTTGGAAACTTCTCAAACACTGAGCTAGCTATCAAAGCTTCAAATTTTTCACAGTTCATGCACGCCTGAGAGCTCAATGCCTCAATTCTAAAAATGCCAAGTGTTTTCTGCTACGAAACCCTTTGTAATTTATAGGCATTTTGGAACTGAAATTCAACCATTCCCCTGACAATTAGTTCATTAATGCTAGATTGGGGGCATATTTCCAAAGATCTGGTCCATAAATTCTGACTTAAATTCTGCCCCCCTGCTCCATTTGGCCATTTTTTTATCGTCAAATCATGAATAATGACTTTAACGGTCACTTTCCAACTATCCTGCACAGTTTTTCCTTTGGTAGCACAACTCACTACCTGCTTCTACAAGCTCTGTGATAGTTCTTCACTCCGTGCAATTTGCCAGTCACACAAATCGCCAACCTGAGCAATGTATTTTATAGTCCCATGCTTCCTTTTAGTTGCCTGGAGCGCTAAGACTATGCTTCCTTTACATAGTCACCTAGATGAATTACCAGTGTATGGCTTCAATCGGCTACCATTCACCTTCCCTGGGAAGGTTTCTCCAATCAATTTGACCAGCTAATCTGCTCCACCATTGGTAATCTCCTTGATGACATATGACCCTAGCCAGTGCATCCTAAATTTCCCTAGAAATTTATTAAATTTTCTTTCGTATAAAAAGACCAACTCATTTACCTTGAAGGTGCGCAATTTTATGTGTCGATCGTGCCATGCATTTTTGCACTCCTTTTGAACTTGTTGATGAAATCTAGCTAGAAATTGGTCCTCCTCAAGATCTGCTAGTTGTGTAAGCCTCTCTTCCAGGGATACTCGATCCACCATTCCTATGAATGTCACTATGCACAGGCTAGGTACAATGTATTCCATTGTCATCACAGCTACTATGCCATACACAAGTCTGAAAGGTGTTTGTCCCATGAGCTTCTTGCAAGTCATTGTATAGGCCCATAGCACCGTGGGTAGGCGCATATCCCAATCATTTCTCTAAGCATTGCAAACCTTCATCAATGTTCTCTCCATTATCTTATTGAATGTTTCTACCATCCCATTAGCACGCAGATCATAAGGCATACTTTTCTGATGATACACCTGAAATTCCACTATTAATGCATTGATTGTTTTGTTAAGAAAGTGCATACCGTGATCACTCTTCAAAATCTTTAGACACCTAAATCTCATCAAGACATACTCAAAAATAAATTTTGTTGTTGTCGCGCCCGTGCAATCCTTCATAGGCTATGCCTCCGCCAATATGGTCAAATACTCAGGCGCGATGATGATATAGCACGCACTCATCCTCTTTCCTTGACGCTGAATTAGTCCCACAAAGTCAATTGCCCATTTCTCAAATGGTTGTAATGTCACTTTCAGTATCAGAGGTAGCTCATCCCTCACAATGGCCTTCCAGTCCATTGACATTCATCACATGCCCTGCAGTACGCTTTCAAATCCTTATGTAGGATCAGCCACCACAACCCAGCACGTAGAATCTTTTGCGTTGTTTCTTTCCCTACATAATGTCCTCTTGTGGCTCATCCATGAGCCTTAGTGAGGATGCTGCTTCATTCAAAGTCAGGCACATAACGTTGCAATATTTCGTCCGATCCCATTTTGTACAAGTGCTCTGCAATGATAGAAAAGTTTGTCACAGGCACTACTAGTTCCTTCCTATGTTGACTTCTATAACCTTCTGGAGCTGTTCCCGTCATTAGAAAGTGGATAGTATCTTCAAAATAACTCTCCACGATGCACACTACAAAGAGCTATGTGTTAGGCAGTCCTTCCTCTAAATTAGTAGGTTCCTCTCTAGTTTCAATGCGCGACAGATGATTAGGTCCCGCATTTAGTTCTCCTAGCTTCACAATAACTTCGAAGTCGTACTCCTGGAACAATAGCAACCACCTAAATATCCCCCCCCCCGCAAGAAAGGCTTCTTGAACAAGTACTTCAATGTGAAATGTTCTGTATACATACTAAAGTGTCTACCCAAGAAATAGTTCCTAAACTTATGGAGTGCGTACAACATAGTTAATCCTTCGTGCTCTATCATGGAATAATTTTTCTTTGCTTTAGACAACTTCTGTAGAGCTATAACTAGGGTCTCTCACACCACTAATTATCCCACATTAATAAGTCAATCCCGAAACGATTTGTTATTGCAAGGAGTAACTCAATCCGAGGCTATTTGTCCGAGTAATGCTCGGTAGTATAGTGTTCTAATGATTCAAAAGGAAACAGATGCTAAGTTATAACTAAACTAACTTAAAATATAGAATCACACAAGGCAATTGATCAGTCAAGGGTACGGAAGCAATAACCCATCCCTTTAGAAACTAATGAAGAAAAGAAATCAGAGCATGGACTTATAGGTCTGGGAGCTAAGCAGTGTCTTGCTGAGGCTCACTACAGCCTTAGACCTTCTCTCACACCATAAACAACAAAGGAAGATAAATAAAACGATGGAAAGTAAAATGGAACAACAATCTTTAATGAATTATGAGACAGCAATTCTCACCCGTATGTACATGTTTTATACTACTACAGTAATCTGAGAATAATAGATAATATGAATATGCTTCTAAACGAAGTAATATGGCTTGCAAGTCTCACAAATACTCTTTCACATGGATCTAATATCGATACATTCAGGCTAACCTTCTGTTACAGTGATAATCGAAAGATGCAACTCAAATAGATCCAATTGTACAGTGCAGAGACATAAGGTAAAGAAGTCATTCATATATCAATCATAGCATATCACATAAAAGATGTATCAGATTACTTAAATAACAGAAATAAAAAAATCACACACAAATCACCGTATAATAATACAAAAGAAAGTGTCCTTCGGAGCCAGGCCCTGAGCTGCCAAGGGTACACTGCCTTAAGTTACTCCAGATGCAGAGACGAAATGAACACCAAGTCTTCTATATTGATTTCATCAAAAGTATACAAAGTCAGGTCTCAGCGAGACTCAATGATCATAATTTGTTCTGAAACTTAGAATCATAAAATAGTCCTCCTTTACTCAATGGCGTGGTGCCTTTATATAACAGAAATGACGGAGGTATCTATACAAAAAAAAAAATAAGTTAAAGCAGCGATCCCTCAGGATCAAAGATCCTGAGGGATTCGCTAATCGTTCAATTCTTTCCTTTTCCTTCTTGCGCTCTCCGACCCGGTATCCCACATTCTTTCCCTGGGCTATTCGGCTCTAATCTTTCTTGATCTCGTCCGCATCCAGTGCCCTGTTGGAGGGACAACAGTTATTTTCCCTTTGCTCCTTGCTTTTGATCGACAACCCCCTGTTTCCACGTCTTCCTGCATAGAAAACATCAATTATCAACACTTGAGCTTCCTTCGTCTATTTTCACATATTTTATCAAAAACCTTTATCTTCTTTGAACTCATGATATAGAAAAAGTTGGAATTGTTATTGAAAAACCACTAGATTGCTTGTCAAAAGCATACCTTCGAAGTGCTCCACACACCCCCCTGCTTACCCTGTTTCATGGCCTCATGAAAACGTTATAGTTGAAATGCAGAGCAGTGAGAGAATAGGCCGAAGAAGGGATCTCGCGAGGAGGCCGACAACCATGATGAGCAACTAGGTGGTCAAAGAACTGATCTATTTGATCTGCAGGCATCTCATATAAGGCCTAATATCCGGGTGTAGGGTGCCAAATAATTGGACTTCGAAATCGATACCCCAACCAGGATGGCCCTGCTCGCAGAATTCATTCCCCATAGAGACTCAATCGGCTTGCAGCTAGCTCAAAATTCTCATATTTGAAGGGTTCCCTGAGCTGGATGTTTGGGTTAGAGGTCCGGTATCGAAATTTTGCAGCATCAATGGCCAGGTCTTTAATAGTCAGGAAATATTCCAGACTATTTCGGATCAAGTCTTCGTGCATGGGACCTAATATCTCAATGACACCTGGGATCCTCATAAGACTCCTATGTTCCCTCCATAGCGTCACTGGGTCTCTAGGTTCAGCTCGTACCCATAAATCTAAGTTGTTCTCTTGTCTCTGGAAGGTGTTGTAAGCTTTGAGCCATTTCAACTGATTAACCCCAAATGAGATAAAGGCTTGGAGTTGTATATCGCCAACAAAAGGGCCAAGATTTAAATCAGTTTCCTGGTCTAGCACAAGATTGTGCAGGTAAAACTCACATAATAGCCTTTGAACTTTAACTCCATAGTGCTTACAACAGTCTATAAAGTCATTAACAGTGTTGATGTGGATGGGTGCTCCTGCCCTAACGGCTTTTAATTTTAATCTCAGATATCGTTCAAGCAAAAATAAAGCATAATTTTTAGGAGGGGCCCTACAAGTCAAAACATCAGTATATAAGGAACACACGGTGTCCATCTGCTTAACAACACTATCTAATCGACGAGTTACCTTAGCAACCTTTTCCTGCTCCTTCTGCCACACTTCAAAGGCCTGGCTCTCAGACTGACTGATGTCTCGAAGTTGCTGTTGGAGCTCTTCGTATCTTTCCTTGGGGACTGTCTGTTCTCGCAACTGCTTGGCTTCTTGCTGAGCTTCCTTCATCATTTTATGCAAAGTTCTGGTTTTTGGGTCCTTTTTCCACAAAGCCGTAGAGGCTGGAAGCTTGACCTGGACCTTTCTATTACGTTGCTTGGAGTTTAGGACGCGAATTACACCCGAGGGTGGTGCTTCTGTTTGGACCTCTTTTCTTTTTGTTTCTTTCTTAACTCGAATAAAGGGTTGTTGTGGCCCTTCCGCCATCGGAGCCCCTTGCTGTTCCATTGGTATGTCCATTCGTTCTTCGGGGCCAGATGGAACAGCAGTCTGCCCCTCCCTATTATTTGGAACAACAAATTGTTCCTCCATGTTATTTGGAATAGCACCCTGTTCCTCATTATTATTTGGAACAACAAATTGTTCCTCGGCAGTAGGTCTCCTGATGGGGTTTCGACCAGCAAAACGGATTCTTATCCTCGGGGTTCTTGCTACCGTGGTCCTCCTTCTTTTTCTTACTGTCTTCTGTATTCTCAGGCTGGCTTTCAACATTCGAATTTTCTGCCGGAGTCTGGCTATGGTGCCCAGCAACTTTTGTTGTTTCTTTCTTAACTTCTTAATTTCCTTTGCCTCAGCAGAGGGTTTGGCCCTTATGCTCGTCCCTTCTTCATCTGGGATATCTTCCGGTGTTTTGGGGACAGGTTGTCCCTGATTGTTGTCCTCTTCTTCATTATCATATCCAGGAAGGTTTTCTTCCTCTGCCTCTTCTGCATGCATTTCCTCGGGTAATTCTTCTTCTGGGGGACCGTCAGGAACACTTCCTGTGCCAGAGGGCTGGCCATATTCTCTCATATTGGCCAAAATTGCTGCCAATTCCTCCTCACCTGGAGGGTCCTGCAGCGGGCTACCCCCTGGTTGTGCAATTTCTTCTTCCTGATTACCCTGTTTGGTGGCCTCTTCTTCCTTCGAGTGTTCATCTCCTTGGTTCCTCTGTTCAGTGGCCATTTCTTCCTCAGAGCATTCATCTCCCTTTTCAATTTCCCCTTCCGGCTGGTTAGTCTCGACCTCTAATTGCTCGGCATTTCCTTCGGAGAGTCCTCCTTCCAGTTCTGGGGGTTCGTCCATAATTTCGATTAGTTGGGCCGTGGTTCCCCTGAATCCTTTCTAACCTTCCTCGTATCTGAGCCAACCGAGCTGACTTCCTTGGTCTTTCGGGTTGGTTGGGTGTGCCAGCGGGCTCTCTGGGTTCTTCTTGTCGTTCTGGCGTACCGGAGGGTTGTTTCCATTTTGAAGCAGCATGTCTTTCTGCTGCTGGCTCCTTGCGTCTTTCTGAATGTTCCGGCGTACTGGAGGATTGTTCAAGTTTCGGGGGTTGTACAGTCAATCCCCCCTCGACTGTTTCAATTAATTCCTCCCAAGTGCTCTAATGTTGGGTGAGACTGTGGCTCACTATTAACCGGATCAGTCCATGGTGGCTGACAACTGCATCTATATGTTGGGCCTTCTTCAGGCTTCGGGCCGCGTCATGTAACAGCGAATTTAAAAGTGCAGGGAGATTCACAGAGCATTTTCCTTTTAAAATAGCCAAAAGTTTTAAGTGACGAGGCCTTACCACATCTTTTCTTCCCTCGCAGGTGATGTAACTTTGCACTGTCTTCACCAGCTCGGTCCAGGGTTCCCCAAGTGTTGCCGGCAGAACTCCTTTCCCTTTGACTGTCAAGCTTTGGCCTTCGTCCTGGAACATTTCCATCTCTTTTTGCAATCTCTCCTTCTTCAGCGTCCATATGGGTCCAGCAGCTGGTAATCCTGAGACTTCTTCAATGATGTCCTCCGTAACCACTATCCACTTTCCTCTTTCTACAGAGTGGTTTTCCTGCAAATTCTGCAGGAATTCTAATGCTACTGCTTCGTTTGATTCTTGCAGGCGGTTGAAGTAATTCAACCATCCTGCATTTTCCAGGATTTTACGAGCAGCAGCGGAAACTGTCAGCTTGTGAGGTTCACTTCGGACCGTCTTTCCGCCCATGATTCTACTCAGAAATGGAACAGAAACTGCTTGCGGTATTTGCGATGCAGAGAGGATGACCAATGCCAATTTTTGGAAAGGATCACAGGGCATGCAACGAAAAAAGGATCGTGGACGACAATCTCCGTAGGATGAAATCATCATACCGTTAAACCATGCCCTTCCTTCGTACATTATCTTGCCCGAATGGTGTGCAGCCATGTAACCCCTGCAATAATGAGGTTACCTCCCCCCCGCGATCTGATAGGCTGCCCCCAGCCGTCAAAGAGAGGAGCAGCAGCCAGTAGGGAGTCAAATCATAAAGTACAGCATATGGAATTATGCCATGTTGTAAAAAAACAACGAAATGCCGAAACCGAGGCGAAAAGGTAGATCACGTTTTATATGAAAGCCTGCGTGATATAATGAGGAACCGGAGAATTGGACGTCTGTCAAATGTACGAAATCTCCAATAGTCATTTTCAGTTCCGTTGCGATGATCAGTCGTAATAAGTATTCATGCGATATGTATCGGGGTGTGACATATGATTTATACAAAGGATATAAGAGACAGAAAGATTTAATATCATACCTGTTGGTGTAAATATTACGACTTCGATGCCATTAACAGAGCTCTGCTGCCAACAGGCTGTCATAACTTGCAGAGTGTTTTTTTTCCCCTCCAGAACCATGATCCTTTGTGTATATTTTGAATGAGGCTTTGTCAAATTGCGGCATTATGCCGGCTTGGTAACCGGATAACCTAATGCCATCACAGGTAGGCATGAACGTGTCGACCGGCTCGTTATGAGACCCGTTCCAAGTTTGATTGTTAATTCACCTTGGACCATGTCCCTGGGTGTTGTCCATAATGGGTTGCCACTTCGCTTCCATCCTTATGATCATGTAGGTTGCTCTGGAATGGGACCCCTATCTGCATTTGACAATTCCATATTTTGTTTTTATTTTTCCTTGCAGAGCACCTCTTTTTTGTTTATTTCCACATAAGGGTGGTTCCGCACTCCTTAAGAGCGGGGAATGGTGGAAGAAGTCTTATAATCCCAACAGTTAGATATAAATCGTTTGTTCTTATCCCTTAGTAATAATCAAGAAAGATTTCAGGGGAATCGTCATGATAAAAAGATCACCAAACCAGGGTTCGGGAAGCAGACAATGACAGTGGAGATGAAAAGTTAATGTCCTTCGTCTGGTCCTCTTATCCATACTGGCTCCATAGTAAATAGCAATTTATGATATGCTGATTTCGGTATATCATGTTTTATATTCATCGCATAAATTCATTGCTGTATCTAAAACATTGGGAGACCATGGGCGCAAGGCATCAAATAAAGGTAAGAACATGCCGATGGCCTTTCTGAGATAAGAATCTATTGGTGGGATACCATTTCCTTGAGAGGGACAACGAAAATCGCAAATGTTGTTCCTTCCGAGAAAGGAACAGCAAAGACACTCAAATGTTGTTCCTTTTCGCAAAGGAACAGCAAAAATACACGAGTGCTATTTCTTTTCGCAAAGGAATAGCAAAAACACGCAAGTGTTGTTCCTTTTCGCAAAGGAACAGCAAAAACACCCAAATGTTGTTCCTTTTCACAAAGGAACAGCAAAACACGCAAGTGTTGTTCCTTTTGAAAAGGAACAGCGAAATCACACAAATGCTGTTCCTTTTCAAAAGGAACAGCAAAACATCACGAATGCTGTTCCTTTTGAAAAGGAACAACAAAAACACACAAATGCTGTTCCTTTTGAAAAGGAACAGCAAAACCACACAAATGATGTTCCTTTTGAAAAGGAACAGCAAAACCACACAAATGTTGTTCCTTTTGAAAAGGAACAACAAATCGTCACGAATGTTGTTCTTTTTGAAAAGGAACAGCAAAAACACACAGATGTTGTTCCTTTTGAAAAGGAACAGCAAAACCACACAAATGTTGTTCTTTTTGAAAAGGAACAGCAGAACCGCACAAATAACATAGCAAAATAGATAATCAAAAAACGTATATACAAGATGTTATGTACAAGTTATGAAATGAATTACTTAAGTTACAGGTGAGGAAGATTTCGCTTCCTCTCCTAGAACTTCCAAATTAGTATCTTGTTGTAGCTGCTGACAGAAGGATTCCCGAGTGAGTGGCTTTCGATAAAGACGAACTCGGTGGCCATTTACTTTGAATGCATATCCAGAACCATCGATTGTAATCAGGGTAAGGGTCCCATTGTCGTGTACCTTCTAGATTTCGTATGGTCCTAACCATCGAGTCTGGAGTTTTCCCGGGAAGTCCTGAAACCGAGAGTCGTATAGCAGAGCCCAGTCTCCTTCATGAAAGACTTTATTCTTAATAAGTGCATCATGCCACTTAGCTCGCTGTTGCTAAATCAACGTTGTATTCTGTAATGCAGAGAGCCTAATTTCATCCAACTCATTGACCTATTGTAGTCGATTGATTTATGCCTCACTCAAATCTAGGTCGACCTCTTGTGCAGTTCGTAGCGTTTGGATTTCAAATTCTATAGGAAAAATTGGTTGTTTTCCAAACACTAATAGATAAGGCGAATAGCCTGTCGTACTTCTCCATGTGGTTCTATAGGCCCACAGTGCCTCAGGTAGCCTAGCGGCCCAATCTCGCCTATGTGCTGCAATGGTTTTTGTTAAAATTGATTCTATGACCTTATTACTACTTTCTACTTGCCCATTGGCCTGCGGATGGTACGGGGTAGTGATCTTATGTTGGACATGATAGTTGTTAAGTGTTGCAGCTAATTTATTTCCAACAAATTGTGGTCCACCATTTGTGATTACTTCTCTCGGAAGTCCATAACATACAAACAAATGGAACAAGAATTGTATTACCGAGTCCTCTATAGCCTTAGGCAGTGATTCAACCTCGACCCATTTAGTAACATAGTCAGTTGCCACCAGAATGTATGTCCTCTAATTTGATGGAGGATTAATGGGTCCGACGAAGTCAAGAGCCCATCGTTCAAATGGCTCAATGACCAATTGTGGTCTCAGAGGCATTTCATTGGCTTGGCCAGGTTTTCCTGCTTGCTGACAACTGTCACAGGCTTGTGCAAATTTTTTCGCATCTTTGAAAATTGTAGGCTAGTAGTATCCTGTTTGTAGTACTTTGTGTGCTGTTCTTTTTTCGGCAAAGTGTCCCCTGCATGGTCCGTCGTGGCAAGCTTTTAAGATGTCGAAGATCTCGTCCTCTCGAATACACCTCCTGATTTGCATATCTGCCCCTGTATGGAACAAATGTCCTCCAATCCACGAAAATCGAGTGCTCTTCTAAACAATCTGCTTCCGTTCCTGAGGGGTTAAGTGTTTTGGTAGCTTACCTACTGCAAGGTAATTGGTGACATCAGCATACCAAGGTGTTCGAACAACAACAACAAACAGGTGTTCATCAGGAAATTGGTCTTCTACTGCTGCTGTTTCAATGGATTTTGGTATCTGTGAGAGAAAATCGGCTACAGGGTTTTCCTTGCCAAGTCGATCCTTGATTGTGATGTCGAACTCCTGCAATAAGATCAACCATCTAGTTATTCTAGCATTCGTAACAGGTTTATTTGCCAAATATTTGATAGCAAAATGGTCTGTATATAACACAACAGGATAGCCTATAATATAATGTCTGAATTTGTTAACAGCATGTATTAAAGCCAGGAATTCTTTTTCGGTAATAGTATAATTGAGTTCGGCAGAGGATAAATTTTTGCTGATATAATAAATAGCATATGGCTTATTATCCTCTTCTTGCCCCAGGACTGCACCAATTGCGGTATCTGAGGCATCAGATGAGATTTGGAATGGAAAATTCCAGTTTGGTCCTCGAAGGACTGGGGCTGTTGATACCAACTTTTTCAATTCCTTAAAAGCCTGGTCACATTTTTCTGTCCACAAGAAATCAACATTACCAGTTAGAGAATATAGAGGTGCAGCAACACGTGAATAATGTTCTATAAATCGTCTGTAATATCCAGAAAATCCAAGAAAACTGCGTACCTCTATTTGAGTAGTGGGGGTAGGGATAAGCAAAAGAATCTGAATTTTAGCCGGGTCTACCTGGATGCCAGCTGTTGAAATGTAATGCCCTAGAATGAGCCCTTCTGTCATCATCATGTAACATTTTTCGTGGCTCAGACAAAGTCTGGTAGTGATACAACGTTGTAGAACTTTTTCCAGGGTATCCAGAGCTAGATCAAAATCTTCTCCATATGCTGTAAAGTCATCCATGTACACCTCAATTCCGTCGTTTATTAAATCTGCAAAGATGCTGAGGACAGCCCTTTGGAATGTAGCAGGGGCATTACATAGGCCGAAAGGTAGTACTCGATAGGCAAACGTTCCCCAAGGACAAGTAAAGGTAGTTTTATCCTGGTCTTCAGGGGCAATTTGGATTTGGTTATATCCGCTGAAGCCGTCCAGAAAAGAAAAAAATTTATTTCCTGCCAAAGTGTCCAATACTTGATCTATAAATGGGAGGGGAAAGTGATCCTTCTGTGTGGCCTTATTTAACTCCCTGTAATCCACGCAAATCCTCCATTTTCCATTTTTCTTGGGTACCACCACTAGGGGAGAGACCCATTTACTGTCAGAGATGGGGTAGATAAAATTAACATCTAAAAGTTTCTGAAGTTCGGCTTTTACTATCTCTTTTAGATGGGGGTTGAGTCTTCTTTGTGGCTGACGAACAGGTCTTGCATCCTTTTCTATATAGATGTGGTGGGTGCATAATTGAGGAGCAATCCCCTTCATGTCAGGGTAATCCCATGCAAATGCTCCCTTATATTTTCGTAACAGATTAACAAGCTTTATTTCTTGATCTGGTGTAAGGTTGGCGTTAATATTTAGAGTCTTACCAGGTTCAATTTCCTCTACTTTTCTATTGGCAACAATAGTCACTGGTATTGTTTGGTCATGTGGATCTTTTAAAGGGTCTTCTTCTAGCTCGCTATCAAACGCTGCTTCTATCATAAAACACTGTGTGTGCGTTCTAGATTCAGTTTGACTAATGAAGTTGTTGATGGCGTCATCTTCTGTTTGATCTTTAAAATCTAAAGCCTTCTGTATAGTCAATGGAGATCTGATATTGTTAGTAAGATATGACACAGGATACTGATTAGTTTTGATCATCGGCAGGCTTGGCTGTGCTGGAGGATATAGAACTAGATTTTTAACGTCTGGTCCTTTCGTTATGGTCATGTTTCCCTGCCGGCAACCAATGTAGGCACCGGCAGTAGCAAGCCAAGGTCTACCTAGTATTAGCGGATGTCCATCTAGTCGGGTTTTTGGATTAATTATCAGGAAGTCAGTTGGATATTCCCAGGAGTCTACAGAAACCATGACATCGTATAGAGTACCTTCTGGTCGAACTACAGATCGATCTGCCAATTCTAGCAAAGTAGAAGTAGGTTCTACTAATGTGATGCCAAGCTTTTGGCAGGTGGAAGTTGTCAAAATATTGATTGCAGCTCCTAGGTCGACTAAAGCATTAGTCAGGGTTTTACCATAGATTTGGACAGTTACAATTGGGTTTCCGGGATCTTCGTATTTGATAGGTGTCTCTTTTCCTGATAACAAGTCGGATAAAGTACCAACTACTTGGACTCTAGGGTTAGTGGTTATATTCCTCCTTGATTTTTTTATGCACAGTTCTTTTATAGTTTTTTGCGTATATAGTGTTATCACTAAACAAATTTCAAAGAAAAGGAGATCAGAAATCTTCATCAAATTCAAGCGAGGCAGCTCCTCAATTAAGCAATGCATTTCCTTCTAGGTTGATTTATCTAAAGTGGTTTCAAAAGAGAAAATATCCAAAGAAAGGGAGATATCATAAGAGCTGGAACAGGACTTAGCCCTAGGGCTAAGGAAACATCATCACAGCTACATAAAAGTGACAGAGGTAAGGTAGTCATCCCTCAACAGGAGGAATGTAGTTTTGAAGAATTGAAGAGAAAGTTGAATTTGGCAAATTTGGAAATTGCCAAACGAAAAATAACCTCAAGGAAATATGTAACCAAAGAATATCATTTCAATAAAATGGAGGCTCTATGGTCAGTTGTCGTGCTCAGTACTTCACCTGCAATAAAGGAAATCCCATAGCAAGTAAGGCTAAATAATAATTTTGCTTAGTCATGCACTCTAAAAACTACTAAATCCTATCAACCAGAAATTCTGCTAAGAGAGCGGACGGTGGAGCAGGGCTTTTACATGCTCCCCCCTTGCAGATTTGCGCACTACTCTGTAAAGGGAAAATGGCTATTACTCCTCCCCGGCAACGACGCCAAAATGTAGAGCTATAACTAGGGTCTCTCACACCTCTAATTATCCCACATTAATAAGTCAATCCGGGAACGTTTTTTTATTGCAAGGAGTAGCTCAATTCGAGGCTATTTGTCCGAGTAATGCTCAGTAGTATAGTGTTCTAATGATTCGAAAGGAAACAGATGCTAAGCCGTAACTAAACTAACCCAAAAGATAGAATCACACAAGACAATTGATCAGTCAAGGGTACGGAAGCAATAACCCATCCCTTTAGAAACTGATGAAGAAAGGAAATTAGAGCATGGACTTATAGGTCTGGGAGCTAAGCAGCGTCTTGTTGAGGCTCACTACAGCCTTAGGCCTCCTCTCACACCAAAACAATAAAGGCTGGTAAATGAAACGACAGAAAGTAAAATGGAACAGCGAAATGGAAATGGAACAATAGTACTAAAATGGAACAGCAGTAATCAAATGGAACAACAGTACTAAAATGGAACAATGGTAATAAAATAGAACAACACTCCTCGATGAATTATGGAACAGCAATCCTCATCCGTATGTACATGTTCCACACTACTACAGCGATCTGAGAATAATGAATTATATGACTATGTTTCTGAACAAAGTAATATTGCTTTCAAGTCTCACAAATATTATTTCACATGGATCAAATGACAATAACATTCATACCAACATTCTGTTACAGAGATAGCCGAAAGATGCGATTCGAATAGATCCAATTGTACAGTGCAGAGACATGATATAAAGAAATCATTCAGACATCAATTATAATAGAGCATAGCATATCACATAAAATATGTATCATATTACTTAAATAACAGAGAGAAACAAACCACACAAAAATCACCGTATAATGATACAAAAGCAAGTGTCCTTCGGAGCCGGGCCCTTAGCTGCCAATGGTACACTGCCTTAAGTTACTCCAGATGCAGAGATGAAATGTACACCAAATCTTCTATATTAATCGCATCAACAAAAGTATAACAAAGTCAAGTCTCAGCGAGACTCAATGGTCACAGTTTGTTCTTGAAACTTAGAATTATAAAAACAGTTGTCCCCTCGCTCAATGGCGTGGTGCCTTTATATAACAGAAATGACGGAGGTATCTAGATATTCAAAGATAAGTTAAAGCAGTGATCCCTCAGGATCAAAGATCCTGAGGGATTTGCTAATCGTTCCATTCTTCTCCTTTCTTTCTTGCATTCTCCGACTCAGTATCATGCATTCTTTCCCTGGGCTATTCAGCTCTAATTTTACTTGATCTTGTCTGCATCCGGTTCCCTGCTGGAGGGATAGCAGTTATTTTCCCTTTGCTTCTTGCTTTTGATCGACAATCCCTTGTTTCCACGTCTTCCTGCATAGAAAACGTCAATTATTAGCACTTGAGATTCCTTTGTCTATTTTCGCACATTTTATCAAAATCCTTTATCTTCTTTGAATTCATAATGCAGAAAAGGTTAGAATTATTATTTAAAAACCACTAGATTGCTTGTCAAAAGCATACCTTCCAAGTGCTCCACAGTTGGGTTGTGTTATATTCTTTCCACGAATTTTTTTTTTTTGGACCCTATATTAGGTTGGGCGAACCTACCTATGGTTTTCGGTCCATAGTTTTGGATGTGATTGTTTTCGGTCCATGGTATTGGATGCTTTGGCATGTATAAATATGTATTGTAACATTGAAAGGAATATAATGAAAAATCAAGCTGGTAGTCTCGGTTTTGAGATCCAGTGGGAAATCTCTATGTATATGTGTTTTATGTGTTATGCTCTCGCATTTTTATTTTTCCTGTGATTTAGAATTCGTATGCAGGTAATTTCTGTACGGGGTTAAAACCTACAGATAGTAGTAGAAGTAATAATTACTCTAGGCTTACAAAAGATAGCAAAATTTAATTCTTATGGATTCATCTACTATAGAAACTCCTTGCCACTCATCAACAATTCCTTTGAATCATTATTTCCAAAAGTCCCTTCTTCTTGAATGGAAACAAAGTATTCTTGATGCCATCCTTTTGGAACTTATAAGTGTTCCTCTTGACATCATGCACCACACTTTTGTCAAAATTCCATGGTCATCCAAGCAAAATATGATACACATCCATCATCATCACTTCACACAAAATCTTATCTTTGTAGCTACCAATTAGTATCTCAACCTTTCACTATTCATTGACCAAACTCTAATGGCCCTTCTATAGCCAAGACACCTTGTAGGGCATTGGTGCTTTTGTTTATTTAATTTTGACTTCTATACAACCTTTGTGGACACTAGGTTGTCTGTACTACCACTATCAATCACAACTTTAGAGAACTTACATTGGACCTTGCAAATAGTCGAGAAAAAAACCCTCTTTTGAGTTGGATCAGAAAATTCCTTCTCCTGATTGAGTACCACCCTTTTCATCATTACGGCTTCACTTGTCTCTAGCACATCCACTATGTCCTGTACCTCTACCACTGCCTCTTCTCCTGGAGCTGCAACAAAATTCCTTTGTCATGATTTTCTATTCTTTGGAAAATCATACACCATGTGTTTATGCTTGCCACGCCTATAGCAATGAACCTCTCTCTTACCTCTTCCTCTTCCTCATCCTATGGAAAAGGACCTTCGGCCTCTAGACTCTCCCCTCTTGATGTCACTATGGACTAGAGATACTAGCCTAATCTTTAGGTGCATTAGACCTCCCTTTTCTTTGGTGTTTTTCTCTTCTTCTAACAATACCTTTGCCTCTGTCTGCTTGTTTCCTTGCAAGATTCTCTTCTACCTTTAGAGCTAATTGGTATGCCTCCTCTAGTGTCCTTGGTGACTGTACACTTATTTCATATTGAATGTCCAATCTAATCCCATTAATGTACCTTGTAGTCTTCTATGCATACTTGTCCACATATCTAGCTCTAATGTTCACTTTGTAGAACTCTTATGTGTGTTCCTTGACTGTCATACCTCATTGTCTAAGGTTCTACATACTTCTAAACAAAGTCAACTGGTAATATTTTGGCAAAAACTTCCCTCTTAGCTTTGCCACCATCCTATCAGAGCTCTTGATCCTCTTCTTTTTATTTATCCCCCTATCTGTTTTTACACCATCCCACTATATAGTTGCATGTTACTTCAATCTTTTCACTACAAAGTTGACCTTCTTCTCTTCATCCATTTCCCCATATTCAAAGAATTTGTCCATTTTTGTGATCTAATCACTCAACTCCTCTAGATTCATACTGCCTATGGAGGAAGATAGATCTAGTTTTAGTTTCATGATAGAACAAAATGCTGGCCTTATAACCTTAGCCTCTATTGGTTTTTATTATACTTCTTCTTATGTGAATTCATCCTCCTCAAAACTCTCATCTCCAACTTCTAGTTCTTTGTGTAAACTAGTCTCCATTGTTTCCATTCTCTCCTCCAACCGCTGCAATGTTCGCATTACCTCTATGTTAGCAACTAGAATATGTCCTTTTCCTCTTATGCATTGTCCAATGTCTATCTCAACTGTAGGAAACATGATTCCTTCTCCTTTTGCAGAAGAAAATGTAGGGTCAACTCTCATACCACTTGATGCAAATCTAAATGAATATTTGCTTAAAACGGTCCCACTAGGAGTTGGTTCCTCTAATTTAGTGCTTCCTTCAATCCATTGAGATTAAATCCATTTTAAAATTTGTAGCGGGAAGCCCAAATAAAATAGAATAATTACAAAGCGAATAGGCCCAAAAACATAACTCATAGGTTCTATGTTACGTACAAATCCCATGACCCTGGGTCCCTGTAACTCCTTAAAATTTAATTAAAATCCCTAACAGGATTCCGACCTTCCAAGTATGGCCCACCTAACTCTTAAATAATGGAAAAACCTTTCCAATCATTCTCACTCCATTACAGACCCCACAGTCTTGTCCATTAAGAGATTTGAGGAATGAAAAATGTTTCTGTCACTGACACTTGAAATTCCTTGGTCCCTTGGTCCTCGAAGCTTAATTGAATTAATTTATGGGATTTTGGGATTATGGGTTTTCTGGGCTTTTGGGCTAAACCTCCTACAGGTAACTCCTTCTATGCTAATGGATGAGGGTAACAAAAATAGGTTTTTGTCACTATCTGTTGACGATCTAGGGTTCCAATGTTATTTAAAATAAAGTTACAAGCTCTGGGAATTTTGAGATTTCTGGGGTAAACTTATGTTACGAGTTTCCATCGATAAACAGTCCCGCCTTTTTCAACTAACAAAGTCTTCTAAAAGGCCACAAAAACAATTAAATGTTGTCCTTTCCATGCTTATTATTGGGTTCAAACTTTTGACTCCTAATTCTCTTCACTGTTTGGGCCTCTTTATTCAGATTTGTGACTCCTGTAAGGCAACTCTTCTCCCTTCCCCCATTTATGCAATCACTCTACTAATAATATTGGGCAATTAAAAATCTCAGGCTCTATAATTGAAAACACATGGTTTACAGACTCCGTGAGAAAACAAAATTGCAGAAGGACTGGTATGCGAATATATAGCTCTCATAGGCAAATTTTCCACTTTCACATACTCTAGCGTTGGCTGATTTTCTCATTAATTAAAGAAATATTTAAAATTATATTAATTTATTTCACATCCTTGAAGATTGGATATGAGGACCAATTTGGAGAAAATTAAACTAAACTACAACAAATTTTCTAATTTTAATAAAATACATGGCAATTTTGAATAAATCCTAATCTAACAAACCACACTTTTAGGAACCAACTTCTCTAGTAAATGATTTTTACCTCTTGGTCATTGAGAATTATGCATACCCCTACATCACTCTCTCTCAATAGATGCAATGGGAAAAAGGAAATGATGGTGGCTTGAACTCAAAGGCAGGATCTCAAACGATATAAGATGATAGTGACAATGATGAAGTGTTCATGTGTAGAGAATGGGGAGAAAACCTCTCTATTTATAATAAAATATTAGGATAGATCTAGATCTAGAAAAATAATAAAAAACTATTAGACAAATCTAGATCTAGTTGTTAGGAATATTTTATCATATTTTAGAGAGAGAAATATTATTTGAAATGGTTAAATATCTCTATTTAGTAAACTAACTCAAAAAATAATGGTTTATTGAGTTACTTAAGGAAAATGGTTGAAGTAAAAAAGAATGATTTATTAATTACTTTAAGAAGATATGATCAAAATGAGTTAGAAACAATTAATAAATAATGATCTAATAATTATCTCATAAGAAAAATAAGGGATAAATAAGGAATACTAAATAAATGATGATTTATTCAATAATTCCTGGATGATTGAGCCAAAATGGTTTAGAAATAATCATTAAATAATGAATTAATAATCATTTCAGAAGAATAAAAATAAATAATGGTTTATTTCATTATTCTTATGAGTTGAAAACCCTCCAAAAATTTCTTCACACTTGAATTTTGGAGCGTACTAAGGATCTTATGATTTGTTGTTCTATGGTTACTCAATGGTCATTTGATGTTTTGGAAAGGTGTTTAATCCTTCTTCTTCATTTCATACTATCAAGTCACTTGCACACACATGCTTAACTTCTGATGGGGTCATGAACACACTTCCTTTATCCAAGCTTGGAAAGACATAGCACCACCCATCAAGATAGTGTCTATGTGATTTTCAACTCATATCGAGAATTAGTGTGCACTTTTATTAACAGTTCCCCACACTTTTTTGTGTTTGTACTTCTATTTTGGTGAGTTTTCTCAACTGTCGTCTTTTGCACATTTTTAATTTCACGAGAGGATCTTTCACATTCGTCGTTGTCATTTTTACTTGATTTTAATTTAATAAGTGACATTTTCACACTATCTTCACTCTGTCATGTCACTTTCATAGTTGTTCACATTTTTCAAGTGGCATCTTATGCTTCCATCACATCAAAGGTTTTCTTCTGCATTTCATTCTTGCGTGTGTCACACATTTTCACATCATCAAAATTAGCTATGGTGCAATTTTCTACATTATATAGTCTTACGTATCATTATAACATGTGTCAGATATAATAATATAGCTTAGCTCACATTTTCGTCATAGATGCCACAATTGTTTTAAATTGGTTTGTAAGTGTTGTAATGTGTAATTTCAACTGTCGTACTCAATAATAGGTGTCGCTTTGTTGTTTTTTTAAGGTGTGACTATTGTTCATGAGTCATGTGCATTCAATTGGAATGTATTCATGGAATTTGTGTGTGTAACCTATGTTTGAGTCATGTTAGTATGCATTTATTTATCCTACTCTATTGGTCCCACACTTAACCATTGTGAGAGCTCTTCTTGGTGCTTCAACCTAGCACAAGTTCTAAAGGAATTATATACCTTACTAGGTGATGAGTGTAACGTATTCATGATCCTCACTGATGTATATTTCCTCCCATACTTGTGCACTAGGTATTTTCTAAGGTCCCCTCCCTCTCATAGTGCAATGATACTTCCTAAGGATAAGTCACCTAACCTTGTGTTGCCTCCTTCAGTGAAAAGCGCAATACATATGAACAAGTAGCCATTGTTGGAGAGAAATGTGCAAATCCAAGCCAAAGTGCACTTGAAAACAAAGAATCACACTTTGATACAATGAAGTGACCTCCAAAACAATGAAGCACACTTCAAACAATGAGTGAAAAATTGCACTTTAGAAGAACAAGGGCATTCTCTCCTCTAAAAAGCACACTTTGGACAAACAAAGACCTTGTTGCCTTAAAAATAACACTTTGAGAGTATGAGAGAACCTCATAAAAATGAGCATACTCCTTTTCCTCGAGGAACTATGCCATATTTGAGAGCATGGTGCACCCATGAAGCATTAAGCTTCATTATTCTCTTAGAGTACATGGCACAATCACGAAGCGTGAAGCCTTAGAGTGCATCGAGAAATCACGAAGCATGAAGATTCATACTTCCCTTTGAGTACATGGCACAGTTATGAAGCTTGAATCTTGAGCGCACTCATTTGACAGTAGTAATTGTGACCTCTTTGAGTGCATCTGCATACCCTTAAGGCTTGAGTGTTTCCCCTTCGACATGCACCCTTACTCCCTCCTTATCGTCATAAGAAAATGAGCACAACTTGAAGGCCTAAAGGCCTAAAGGCCTAAAACCTCACTTCTTTGTCTCTTCTAAGTTCGCATGTGTGCCTTCTTAGTCTCTTTGAGTACATGAGCACACCTTGAAGGCCTAGAGGCTTGAAGCCTCACTCCTTCATCTCTTCAGAGTGTGCTCTCATGCCTTCTTAATCTCTTTGAGCGAATCAATGCACCTTGAAGGCCTAAAGCCTCACTTCTTTGTCTCTTCAGAATGAGCCCCTATGCCCTTGAAGATCTCTCTATCTTGTTTGATTTCACAAGTCCACCTTGAAGGCCTCTTGTGAGCCTTGATGAGTTTGATTACACCTTCCTAATCAAGGCTTCTTATTTTAACCCTCTCACAAGCCATCATGATCAGATCATTACATGAGCTAAGTAGTTGTAGAATAGATTTTTTTAGATCGATTTCTACTTTTCATGAATTATTTCATTGGTAGTAGTACCTTCCTCGAATGACAAGGTGATACTCAAAACATGATAACAAGGAGAAACTATAAATAAACACTTGCAGAGAAGAAGGAAAAAAGAAAGCTATCATGGAGACATGAAGCAGATCATGGACTGAGATAGAAATAAGACATTGCATTATGACTTATAGGATTCCAAATCTCATTTGAGACCATTTGGAAGGTGAAAATAAAAAACAAAGCAGATCCTTCATGAAGGAGAATCATACATTAGATCTATTGTTGGGAAGGGGTCCCTGGGGTCATTTTGGTCAAAGTTTTGGTAAATTTTGGAATATCGTTTTGTAACGAATGTAAAGTCTCCACGAAATGTGGAAGTAGAGTGTGAAGCTAGTACGAGTCAAACAAACTTTAGTCCCTTAGTTAGGTAGGTGATAGAGTGGTTTTGAGACCGCCCCATGGTGTGCGGACCATGTTATTGTAAAACAAGTGATATATATAGATGAGCCATAGCAAGTATTAAGAAGTAACTTTGTGTGAAGAATCATTGTAAGGGCAAGGTGATAAGACAGGAAAGTTCTATTTCCTATACTTAGAAGAGAGGGTAAGGCTACTATAGTTGAGTGCACGAAGACCTTGGTAAGTCTGTAGGCTGAGTGTGCAGGCCCCTGTAGCTAAGTGTGCAGGGAAAAGAAGTCTGTAATTAAATGGTTATACTTAATAAAGACTATTTTGAGCTGAATCTGGTGCATCTATGTCTCATTATTTACTTCTGCATAGTTTATGTATCTTCGCTCTGTGTTATGATTGACATGAACTAATGATTGTTTACTATGCGAAAGTAGTAGATCTGTAATATTTATGCATGATAACTATAATTACGAACCTTCGTGAAAATCTAGAAGATGTTTAGATAGATTTGTAGTAGTTATCTATTTGGAAGGATTAAAGGTATGTGAAGGTATATCTAAACCTTATAGACTACAGGAACACATCACACAGGCCTCTGGATGCAGAAACCTAGTTCTAGCATCCCCAAATATTACTTCGGGTGAGACTCCAGCCTGTGCTACGTAGCTTGTTTCTGAAAGGGCGAGCAATTAGGGTTTTGTTAGTTGGCATAGATAACGCTGAACCTGGGTTAGGCCCCATCAAGCCAACAAATGGTTCCTTTGTCGGGATTGGGATCTATCTAAGGAATGTGTGATGTTGAATAAGTGGTTCCCTAATAAGAAATAAATTGAGAAGTGGATCGATCAGAAGTTGCACATGTTTACAGCTCCAGAGAACAGAAAGTAGCGATTATCCAAGGAACAATGTTTGAATAGATACCTATACATAGACAAAACTGAAGCCTTTTTTTTTTCTTCCCTTGCGAATTTCATGAGTGGTTGTCTAGATTAGCGGACAGTCAGGGTATGTGGAAGCTGGAAAACCCTATTGTGTAGACTACAGAGCTAGTGAAGCGCTTAGAAGCTTCAAAATAAAACATCACACAGGCTGTTGATCAATGGATTAACTATATATTAGGAGGATTTCTCATAGAGCTCGCGATCGATAACACTATCAGCCACATTGAAGGAGAGCACAGGTTCTTCAAGGGACCACAAGGTAAGTACATAAAATCCCTGAAGGCTTGGAATAAGATGTTGTTGTGTGAGAAATAGGTTATACCATTACCTTGATGTTTGGGACTAAGAAAAGTAGGAAACCATTCAGAAGGAATGGAGAGTTAGGCTCTGAATACAGTATGCTATTAGGATCCTCTTCTAGTGACATAAGAAGCTACAGGGTGTGAGATGAAGCTGACCGTGTAGATTAGAGAATGTTAAATGGATAATGTCATCTTAGATTTGGGGTCTAATGCAGACGTACTACCTAAGAAAACATGGGAGAGAATGGGGAGACTTGCACTACAATGGTCTCCTATATAGCTACACATGGCCAACTAGCAAAAAATCATTCCAATGGGGCACCTGTATGGGGTAACAATTGATATTGAGGGAGTGAGTGCTCTGGTTGATTTTGAAGTAATTGAAATATTTGATGATAGAAATCCTTACCTTGCACTACTAGGAATTGATTGGGCCTTCGACATGGATTCTGTAATTAATTTGAATAAGCGAAGGATAGCATTTCAAGGGAAGGCACTCATGCTTATTATGCCCCTGGACCCCATTGAAGGGGTGTGCTACACTGAGCTGGTCCATGACTATGTGGAGGATGATGACTTGGATCAAATATACAAGATTACTATGTGTGATGAATATTGGATCAATCCCACCACAGACAGGTGAATCTCATGGGATAGAGATAGCTCATGTACCTTAGGTTCAAATGAATAACTCAAGCACTGGTAGAATAGATTGCACGCAGTTTCTATGCTATGATGTAATATGATGACAAAATCGCTTCGTTGCATATCCATGGAGGTAAGAAATCTTCCACATTGTGATGGCTTAAATGATGTTAATTTATTTGTGGATGAGTTTGAAAGAGAGGTGCTAGAAGAACATTGACTACAAGCACTTGATCTAGCACTGCGTGCGACGTCTACCCATTGGTGGGGTATGAATAAGGATAGCTTTGCTAGTTGGAAGGAATATAGGTGAAGCTAAGGTTTGGATACGCTAATACCTGTATGACTGAAAAACACAGTGGAAATGATGATCCGCACGAGCATTTGGCACGATGGAATAAATCTTGGGGAGAAGAGCCACAACCAAAATGGGTGCATATATTTTGCCACACCTTAGATACTATTCCAATGAACTGGTACTTGGAAACGAGCTATGCCATGAGGCAGACAAATGGGATATCTCTTGAGGGAGATTTTCTTGTTAACTTTTAGCTTTGAGGATGGATTTGCATGCATTAATGAAGTGCTATAGGAAATTAAGGTTGTAATCTTTAGGACACCTGAGGAGCTGGTAGAATGGGTTCAACCATACTGGAATACACAACTGCACCATGTTTTGGAATGCTACAATGTGACTACAGAAGAAGAATAAGAGGCTTCATGAAAAATCAACATTTCAAATATTGAGCGATAGCAAGAGGTTGAATGACCTAAGGCAGCGAACTCTAATATAACAAAACCATTGAAGACTAGGCAAGTAAACATTGGGTCCGAAGCATAGCTTAAGTTTGAAAATATAGGTGATTATTGGGATGAAGATACAGTTGATAAGGTGGTGGAACTACTACGTGAATACCAAGACTTCTTTCCTGCCAAGTTCTTAGACGTTAAAGGAATAGTAGGGGATCTAGGAGTGATGAAGATCACCTTAAATCCTGATGTGAAGCCTGTGAAACAAATACATTACCATCTAAATCCTAAGTATAAGGAGAAGGTGTGCAGAGAGCTGGACAAAATGCTGGAAGCTGGAATCATTGAGCCAGTAGAAGAGTCTGATTAGGTAAGCCATGTGCTTCTCAAGGAAAAGAAGAAGCAAGGTGAAATAAAGATATGCATAGATCTGAGAAAGATTAACGATGCATGGGTTCATGACCTATTTCTAACCCCATTTACGGATGAAGTTTTGGAGAATGTTGGAGGGTAGGAAGTTTATTCATTCAATGATGAGTTCTGAGGGTACCTCCAGATTAAGATCGCATTAGAGGATTGCAGCAAGATGACCTTCATGACAAAGTGGGGATGCTTTCAGTAAACAATTATGCCATTCAAGCTAAAGCATGCACCCACGATCTTCTCAAGGATTTTAATTGCAGCGTTTAAAGATTTCATTCACAAATTCGTAGAAGTGTATTTTGATGACTGGATTGTATTTGGATTGATAAAGCTCCATATTGAAAATATGTGCCTTATGTTGGATACTTGTCGAAGATACCAGATTGCCTTGAATCTGAAGAAATGTATCTTTTGTGTCCCTTATGGCATATTTTTAGGCCATGTAGTTTGCAAACAAGGATTAATGGTATACCCTTCGAAGATAGTTGTGATTGTCAATTTAGAAGCTACAAAGAATGTAAAGCAATTGCAAGTAATCTTGGGCCACACTAGCTACTATAGAAATTTTATCAAATCTTATGCACAGATAACTACGCCGATGGAGAAATTACTAAAGAAGGGTGTGACTTTTTGCTGGGATGAGGAGTTTCAACGTAGCCTGGGTGTTTTAAAGGAAAAGATGGTGATTGCACCCATTTTGGTGTTTGTAGACTGCAAGAAAGAGTTTCATGTACATGTAGATGCCTCCTATATTGCATTGGGAGCGATATTGACCGATGCAAGAGAAGGTGAAATTGATCATCCTATAGCCTTCACAAGCAAAAAATTGTTAAAGATCAAGAAGAACTATTCAAATATAGAGCATGAAGCACTGGTGATGGTCTATACACTGCAACAATTCTGACATTACCTGTTAGAAGCACATTTCAAAATGTACACATATCACTCTGCTCTCAAGTACCTGGTCAGCAAGCCTGTGTTAGGGGAGAAGATCTATAGGTGGTTGTTTCCTTTTTAGGAATATGATTTTGAGGTAATTTTGAAGCCCGGATGATTAAACATGGGACCAGACTATCTATCCAGGATCGAGATAGGAGAAGAACCTATTAGTCTAGAAGAAGAGTTTCTGGATGCACAACTCTTTGTTGTGTGTGTCAAATGATAATTTCACTGATATAATCTAGTTTTTGACTACTAGAACGACCCCAGATGGATATTCTACTTAGCAGAAAAAGGAATTGGTGGTCTACGCTACTGATTTTTCTATGATCGAAGGACACTTGTATAAGACTGGCACTGATGAAATACTACACCAATATGTTCCGGAGTTTGAATGATCTAGCATCCTCACTGAAGCACATGGAGGAGTGGCGGGAGGACATTATGTAGGCAGAGCAACTGCGCAGAAGATTCTGCACATAGGATTTTGGTGGCTAATGGTGCATAAGGATTCTAAGGTATACTACAGGGCATGCGATGCTTGTTAGAGGAAGGGGAAGCCATCGTGGAGGGATGAATTGCCATTGAGCCTACAGATCTCATGGCAATATTTTTGACAAATGGGTGATTGATTTTGTGGGTTTGATACAGCCACCAGTGAAGAATACAGGCGTGTGGTACATTATTACTGCAATGGAGTATTTGATGAGATGGACAGAGGCACAACTAGTCAAAGACTATGGCAGTGTTATAGCTGTGAATTTCCTGCTTGAATATGTCTTGACTAGGATTGGGTGTCCTAAGATACTGATGAGCGATAGGGGTACACATTTTCTAAATGAAACAATTGTCATGATGCTCGAAGAATTGTAGGTTTATCATCAAAAGAGTATTCCCTATCATCCTCAAGTCAATGGTACAGCTTAAGAATTCAATAAAATCCTCGAGAATGCATTGAAAAAGGTCTGCAACATGTAGAGGAATGATTGGCATGTGTACATAACCACGGTCCTATGGGAATATTGGAAGACGTGTAAAACTTTGACAAGACAAAGGTCGTTCAGGTTGGTCTATGGGATAGAGGCGGTGATGCCTATGGAGTATATTGTGTCGAGTCTACAAATTGCAACATTAATTGACATGGAGGATTGTAAGACTATGGAGGAATGCCTCGCGCAGTCATGGAATTGGAAGAAGACCAATTTCTAATTGGATTTCACCAACATGTACAAAAGGAGCATGAGAAGGCCTGACGCGATCCATATATTAAGTTGTGCACCTTCAAGGTAAATGATTTAGTCCTACTTTATGATAGAAAATTCATGAATTTTCATGGAAAGTTTCAAATGCATTGGATGGGACCCTATGTAGTCAAGGAAATTACAAATGGTGGTGCACTTCAACTCATGAAGCTGAATGGGGAATTATTTCTGGGACAAGTTAATGGAAGTCGATTGAAGTTGTATCAAGGGGATCCTACCCTTGCGCAATGATTACATGATGGTAGGATAATATTAGTATTCCAGGTAGCTGCAAAGAAGTATGAGACTATAAACTACACAACCCATGGAAGAAACAAAGTAAGGGGGTTACGCGATGGAAGAAAAAGGTGCGCTAGGAGGAGTTGCACCAAGAGGGCTATGCCACGGAGGTTGGGTGTGCGCAACAAGGTCGTAAAATAGTTGTTGGGTTAATTTCAGTTGAATGGATGGCAAAAATCTCATTAGGAGGAGCGGGTGGGCTGCATTTATGGCACAAATATTTGGCAATCTTCCACCAAAGATGCATTTATGATCAAAATTTAGAGGGAATGGTCGGACTTGAATTTAAATTCACCTATAAATCTGAGACGCTGCCTTGCATTAGAACACTTTGCTTTATAAAAATCTTTTATGAGTTATCTTGTCTTAATTCTATGAACGGAGAAGATTGGGAAGATATTTTTAAGAATCTAGGGCTAGCTAATGTGTCTAAAACTTTCTGAAAAGCCTTTGTGGACATCATGATGGCCATTCACCCGCAAAATCCATAAGTTTTGAAGTCGTTGCCTCTGAAGCTGCAACCCCTGAAATTGCATCAGAAATGGAAGCTACACCATTTATGCATATGGTGCCGAGGTCACCTAGGCCTAAATCATCTACTGCTAAGGAAAAACAAAAGAAATCACATTCTGTTTTGGTGAGGCAATTGTCGAGGAAGAACCCTACTGAGATTTGGCAGAAAGGGAAGATGGACAGGTCAAAACAGCCACGTGAACGCCTGGATCTTGATGAAGAAGAGCTTTGCGAAGGTTTTGAAGAGTTGGACACTAAGGAGGGCGAGTATCTCACTAGGCTCTCAAGTATATCCCTCAGTGGAAAAGCAAAGGGAAGGTACCAGAAGATCCAAATACCGACAAGTTTATGGTTTCTACACTCCTGCTACCGGAGAAGGTAGTATTTGAAGGCACACTCTTAAAGCACATTCCTATGCTTAAAATGAAAGATTGGGATCTGGCAGATCATGAGAAATTCCTACAGTTGGCACTAAACAAGTATTTGGCCAACATATACTAGGAGGAGACTAGAGTCATGTGGCTGGAGCCTATGAAGTGGGTCGTAGGGGTTGAGAAGGATGGATTGCTAAATATGCTGTGGGTACCACATTTAAGCCAAACGACTATCAATACGGTCTATGTGTGACAATTTATCACATTGGTTCATAATGGGTTTCTCTGGTTGGGAGGACCCATCCCCATTATAGATATGCTCATCCATCGTATCACAAGGTTTCCCTACCAAGGGGTGGATCCAACCGAGGAGTTTGGGGGTAAGATGAAGGAAAACCAACTTGCAGACAAAATGAAGAGAGAGTTTGGCTTAGTAAATAAGTCACGCGGATACTCCATCTACTCAATCATAGATAACATGGTACAGTTTTCCACATAGATTTTGGCCTGCAAGGTCATGAGAAAGTGTTGCGCAAACGAGGTTCTAATGCCAATAATTTCACTTGCTACCCAATGTGCAAAGGGGGTGCAGTACAACTGGGAGCAGTACATCTGCAAAGAGTTTTTGATTAATTTTCTTGAAGAATGGGATGACAACAAGGCATTCAACTATGCCGACTACTGTTGTTGATTGCCTTAGTTGCGTGGAGACTGCTAAAAGAAAGTCAGTTCCCTCTACAAGATGACAACATACCAAAGGTCGCAAATTTTGCTTCTATATGGGCGATAAAGGATCCTAAAAGGGTCATGGAGACAAATACGTTCTAGTTACTGGTAGAGATGGAGCTTTTCATGGTGATCAACTAGAAGTTGAGGCTGTCATCAACCATAATTGAGCATTTAGATGCCTGTGAAGAGTTCAAGGTGGATTTTCATAATGTGTCTATCCGTGCGAGGAAGGATCTGAAGAAAGCATGGTACAAGTTGTCGTACCTGGTGAATGAGGCAAATGCATAGGAGATTGTGGAGAAATGGCCATGAGAGTGGTTACAACCATCAGATCTCAACGCAGGTGCCAGCAAGGTCAGCGAAAGTTCCTCCGTGAAAGCCAAAGCAACATAGAAATAGAATGAAGTTGAGCAGCTTGTAGCCCAAGGGAAAGCAACAAAGAAAAAGAAGGAAGTTGTTGCCAAGGAAGCTACTCCTGAGGAAACTGATGAATAGGAGTGTGTTGCAAAGGATACAATAGTTGAGGTTGAGAAGTTAGCTTCTCAGCACTCGAAGGACAAAGGGGAGACTGGTGTTGAAGGAGGTGGGGGCAAGGAGTAGAGCACTCCCTTTAAACTACTGAAGTAGACCAAGGAGGAAACTTCCAAACCAAGGAAGAAGTAGAAGTTGAACAAGAATGCACACATAGATCCAATGATCCTCACTGAGGGTGACTTGGATGAAATTAGAGACAATGTCTATGACACAACAAATGAATTGTGGAAATAGTTCGGACAACAATACAAACAGACACTTTGGAATGTGTAGAAGGATCTGTGTGAATTACATATTCAAACAAAATGGCTACAAGTGAGCATGGGACAGGTGAGCAGGATTCAAGTGAGCCTACAACAAGCGAGCATAACTATGTTGGAGACAGATAGGACTATGGACCTCATAGTTATACCATTTCCAGAGGGATCACTACGCGCACAGGAAGAAGAGGTGAACACTTGGCTTGCACAAGTCAAGGATGTGGGTGTCAACCTAGTAGTGTTGCCTATTCAGACCCTCCGTGAACTACACCAGGTGGTACTGATGAGCTCAGTGTCAGGGAGTAGTGTGTGTTGTTAGTCATCAATGAAGTAAAGATGAAAAATGAGCAACTATTTGCAGAGAAAGGACAGGCGCTGAAGGAAATGGAAGAATTGGCCATTCACAATCAAAACTTGGAGGCAACCATTACACAAGCATGTAATATGCTGTCATAAATTAACATTCCTGAAGATGCCACATCAGTGGTGAATATTCAAAATTGGCTACCGCAGTTAAAGAATCAAAGAAGGAAGCCGACCGAGTCTGAAATGTGTTATAGATGCAAATCTCAGCGTTGTAATTGAAGTTATAGCCAACCACTGTGCTATAAGTCTAGGAGAAATGTAGAGCAACCATAAAACAGGGAATGGACACATTAGATGCAGTGGTCAAGGGCTACACAGAGCTCTTAAAGCAAGAAATGGAATTATGGAAAACTCTATAGGAAGACCCCACTCTGCAGAAAATTGGCATAGATATCTAGGAGAAGCAATAGTAATTTGATGAACTTAGGGTGACTACATGTACTTTGGTGCCATTCCAACACTTTTGTCACTTCACAAAAGGGAAACAGCTGCAAATAGATATTGAGGAGCTACAAAGAAAAGAGGCAATCTTGAAGGCCAGGACACAATCGTGGATAGAGGAAGGAAGCAACTTACTATGTTAGTAAAAGAGAAGTCGAAGACAATTCAACAAACACAACAGACAATGGGCCTCTTGGTGGAAGGCCCTAAAACAAAGAAGTTGGTAGAGGAAGTGCAATAGGTAGTGATGCAGGGTACTACTAACTTGCAAGTGTTGAAGGTGGATTTCTGCAAACTCCAGGCAAAAATTGTTGCGCTAGTTGAGTGACTCAAGCGTGAGTCACCCAATTTGTGTTGGGGGCCTATTGGGAAGGGGTCCCTGGGGTCATTTTGGTCAAAGTTTTGGTAACTTTTGGAATGTCTTTTTGTAACGAATGTAAAGCCTTCACAAAATGTGGAAGCAGATCATGAAGCTAGTACAAGTCAATGGAACTTTAGTTCCTTAGGTGGGTAGGTGATAGAGTGGCTTTGAGACCCACCCATGGTCCACCAACCATGGTATTGTAAAGTAAATGCTATATATAGATGAGTCATAGTAAGTCTTAAGAAGTAACTTTTTGTGAAGAATCATTGTAAGGGCAAGGTGTGAAGGCAGGAAAGGTTTGTTTCCTATACTTAGGCGAAAGGGGAAGGATCCTGTAGCTAACTGTGTCAAGGCCTTGGTAAGTCTGTAGGCTGAGTGTGTAGGGAAAAGAAGTCTATAATTGAACAATTATACTTAATAAATACTATTTTGAGTTGAATCTGGTGCATCTATGTCTTATTATTTACTTCTGCAAAGTTTATGTATCTTCACTCTGTGTTATGATTTCCATGAATTAATGCTTTTTTACTGCGTGAAAATAATATATCTGTACTCTTTATGCGTGATAAGTATAATTAAGAACCTTCGTGAAAATTTGGAAGTTGTTTAGATATATTTTTAGTAGTTATCCATTTGGAAGGATTAAAGGTGGGCAAAGGTAGATCTAAGCCTTATAGACTACAAGAACATGCCACACAGGGCTCTAGATGCAGAAACCTAGTTCTAACATCCCCCAATACTTCTTCAGGTGAGACTGCGGCCTGCATTAAGCGGGTTGTTTCCAAAAGGGACAAAATTTAGGCTTTTGTTGGTTGGCGCAATATTGGCTTCTCTACTTGGAATAGGAGAGAAAAATATTATTTAGAGAAGCAAGAAGTGGCTTAATGTTCCACTATTGGAACAATTGTCTCACTATTGTAACTGTTTATTTTGATCTTTCACCTAATATTGAAGCTCTATGAGCCAACACATTTTCATGCATGTATCACGAATGTTTTAGGACTATTCCTCAGATGTTTATGGTATATGTTTTGTTCATATGTACTGAAGAAATTGAACTATTTTGGTGGCTTTGGTATTAATATTGTTGAATGTGTGTTGTATTCAATTAACAACCATTATGTGAACTATTTTGCTAATGAATATTTTTATGCTCTCGTGTGTCTCTCTTAGGTTAGTACTATTACTTCCTTCTATAGGCTCTCTTTTTGTCTCCCCCTTGTGAAAATATCCTATTACACATTACAATAAGTGTTTCACAATCTCAACTCACTTGCACATTCAATGGCTATGTTTATAATCTCTTATGTTTTTCATTGAAACCAAGGCAAACCTTATGGTTACAGTGGTCGGGTTGATAATCTAGATGGGGCTCCTACTCCAAATAGTGCCAGGTCTAATTGGGACTTCACATCAAGGAGACCAACTGTATGTTGGCAGTATGTAACACCGTTAGCATTCTGGTGCTAGAAGGAGGGCTAGATGACACATTGTGCCCTTTGAGTCAGTGTTGAATATCTTATCCTTAACGATTAACCCTCAAATCATACTCCTAGGGTGTTTCTCTAATGTATCCAGTGGTAAAATTTTATGAGCCTCTTTATGACTTATCTCAATTAAAATTTCTTAGTGAGGATGGAACATCTGTAGCTAAGCACATTTATGATTATCTTAAATTTTGTGAATATTATGGAATTGATGATGAAAATATTTGTTGTGATTTTCTTCCTCACACTTGAGGGCCGTGTTAGCCAATGGTGTCACACCTTACTTTCTTCCTCTATTCTTTCTTTTGATGATTTCCTCAAGGATATTCATCAATATTTTGGTAGGTATGATTACCGAGATGTTTTCAAAACAATCAAACAACTTAGAATGTTCCCTAACAAATCAATTAAGGAGTTTTCTAATTGATTCCTTCACTTATGTTGTAATTTTCTTGGGGAAAGTTTGGATTGGTATTTATTTAAAAGGAAGTTTGAAACTTTGGTTCGAATCTCTTTACATTTTGAATCTAAACCCCCTGATGTTCTTTCCCCAACTTTTGTAAGATATGAGACACCTTTAATCTCAGAGGAGGAACCTACTAATCCTTTTGTTCTTTGTCCTCCTCCGTTTCCAATACCAATTTGGGTGCCTCCTATTGATAATGATGAAGTTGGGAAAATATAAATCAAACTCCTAATCTATATTCTCAACCTTCTCCCACTTTCCATGATTCAGATCCAATGTAGGAAACCTTGGAATGGTTCATGGAGCCCAAGGAGAAGGCTAATCCATTGATTTATCAAGATGGTATTGAAAGTCATAACTCTTATTCTTAAAGTTGATTTTAAGTCTTTACATCCTCTATCATCACTTTATCATGATCCCTTTCCTAGTGATTTTCTTGATCAAACTATTCCAAATATTAAAAATGATCAGGTGCAAGGTAGTCACTCTTCATAGGTAGAGTAGGAAAGTTAGGATTCTTTTGATCTTTCTTTTCTTTTTCAAAATACTTTATGCTAAGATAATGTTCTCCCATCCTTCGTTGATTTTGAATCTAGAAACCTTGGTGATGAACCAATTTTTATTTTTATTTTTCAAATCAATCTAAAGACTTGGGCAACCAAACATTCTAATAATGATGATTCTATTGATGTACATGGTGAAAAATTCCCAGGTGCACCTACTGATATTTCGGTTTCTTAAGAAGATTTTATTTTGGAATATTTAGACCTCAAGTTTGATTTGGTCCAAGAAGATGTTTTTATGGAAACTTCCCCTTCGCCTCACTATCCCTTGCATTCTAGTACTTCCAATGCATTAACTTGTGAAGAGGATACTCCATGCTCTTCATGTTCATCATCTAATGAGTTGGATTTTGAATTGACACATGGTAGTGAGATCATCCATGATGAAGAAGAAAGTAATAAATTTATCAAGTATACATTCCATCCCTTATCATTTCCAATTTTGCATGAAGAACATTCTTCTATCCAAGTTACTCATGGATTTTTATGATTTATGCATATTTAGATGTGCAATTAGAAGAATACTTTGACTTGGGTAATTTGTTTGTTAAATATGTAACTTTTGACCAAATCAGTGATGTAGATGGCTTCCATTTGGATAATAGTGGTCTTGTTGAAATTGTTGATGTTATTTATCCATACACCATGCATTATCTGATCTAATATTCAATATCTCATTCTACAATCTTGGAAAGTTTTAGGACTTATCGGGAAATTGAGGCACTTCGACTTTTGTTGATGGTTATGTCAAGTTCTCGCGACTCTAGTGAGATCCCTGAGCTAAGTCAGATATGGATTTTATTGCACGATACTTTTCTTTGCATGGTTTCATTATATGTAAATCCCTTATTGAAATATGTTTGTTATTTTGAATATGGATTTTTCAACTTTCAATATTTTGTCTCTAGTCAAATTGTAGATTCTATTTCAATTTATCATCCCTCATGTGAATATATTGTATGAAATTTAGATTTAAAGTGTATACCTTTCATGGATGAGTGAACTTGTGAAGTTGAGCATTCTAAAGATTATCTTTAAGTGAAGGATTCATAACTGTCACATGATTTTTAAAGTAATCAAATCCTAATCCTTCTTATGAATATTCTAATATTGATCATTTTCTTCATGGAACCATATATCCTCTTTAGAGTAAATGAATTATTGTGTTATGTGTTGAATCAAGTTCCTATTTTTCATCAACTACATATCAACTGGTTTCATGTGCTTTCCATATTAACATTCCTTCTTAATGATTATGATGTCAATATAGGTTGTATCTAGTCACAAGTAGATGGTGTGTCACATTCAACGTATGACGAAGATGATTCTTGCATTCAAAGGATTTTTAAAGTTGTTAAAACTCATCTATCTTTCATGTCTCCTAGCTGAGAATCTTATGCATTAATCAACCCACCTGATCATGGTTCTTGTTCTAACAACTATCATTCAATTGGTCATTTTCCCATTAGTGCACCTAATGATGGTTGTTTTACATCATCTAATATTTATGGTTTATCATCTCAATATTTAGATACTTATCAATTAGTTTAGGCACTTTAGCCTCTGCTAGTGGTTATGTCAGGCCCTCACTATCTTGACAAGCTTTATGAATGTGATCAAATGTATTTTCCCTCGCAAGATTCTCATCCTAATTCCACACTATTTATTGAAAATTCTTCAAGGATTTCAACATTTTCAAGAGGATTGTTTTGAATTCCATGATCCAATCTATCATCAATTAGCAACATATTACTTAGCAAGCCCATTTGCTAAAAGCACGTTCTGATCTTTCCTGATGTTTGCTAAGGAGCAGAACTTAGATGCAAGTTCTTTTACAAGTAGCTGTAGAGGTTTGTATGATATTTGATATCATAAAAAAGGTAATGTTGGGTTGGCTAAATTTAGGTGGTATGGCACATCTTTCTTCCTTCAAGAAACACTTTCTATTTTTTGTGCAAGATATTAAAGTTCTCATTTTTCTGTTGTGCATTATTATATATCAGTTGTAATTGCTCTTATCTTTGTGTTTTCAGGTTGGGAGCAATTATGGTGGCTTCATTGGAAATATCATTACACATATTCTTGACCTTCTATTTGGTTAGGTTAGGATTATGCTTAGTTTCATTTAGTTTCCCTTGCATTTCATCCACCTTCTATCTCACTGTTGATCATGTCTTTGCATTTGTTTGTTTTCTTATTGTATATTATGCACGTTGTTTTTGCGTCCTACTCTATTTTATTTTTTCTTTTGGTTTTGCTTTTTGTTTTTTCATGTATTTTCTTCTGTAATTTTCTTAATAAGACTTTGCGTGGAGGATGTTCCTGTGAGGCTCAAAACACATGTCGAAAAACTTGAAAATGGGCAATTTTAATGACATACTATGCTTGGATAATGAGTTACCTCTTCTCTATCTTGGTTTTATATATATTTAAATTAAATAATTTATAAATGGAAATTATGATCCACTTGAAGAGAAAGCCTTTGGTCGAAATATGAAACCCATACCTATTCTAGGATTCTCGTTCCACAACCCAGTATTGTAAGTAAATAGTGTTTCCTTACTGATCTAGTCAAGTAGAGAAAGGATAAGGGGAAATATAAAGTGAGAAAGTTAATATGAAAGGTTACATAAATACTTCTATGAAGGAGAAACCTCCTCTACTATCAATAAGTTAAGATCATTCTTCAGCCCATTGAAAATAAATGAGTGTTGAAGCACGATCATATTAAATAAATAAATAAAGGGTGAAAGAAGAGAAATGATTCCTATGCAAGGAGGTGAAGCAAGTTACCTTGTTTGGGTACTGACCATGGTCGTTGACAATGAAGCAACACTTTCTCTCCTATGGTGACTTTTTTAGGGTATTGTCTAGTCTTTTTTGTAGCAGAGCAACACCAGAGATGAAACTCATACTCTGAATATCTTAAACTCGGCATGCATATTACCCTTTTTTTTTAAACAATTGTGATTTAGCAAGCCTTGATATGTGTTTAATCAAGTAAGGAAATGGAGGGGACTATATCTCTAACCGATTTAAGTAGGGAATCCAAGTTAATCCTCAATATTAATCAATACTTCATGGAATATTGAGACCTTGCACTTAGATAATTAAACCTAAACAGTGAATTTGGTGTTCTACTAGTGTTTCACCAAGTGTTGTCATTGTGTTTAATGCCCTCCAAAAGTTTTCTTACACTTGAATTTTGGAGCCTACTGAGGATTTTGTGATCTATAATTCTATGCTTACTCCATTTTTGTTTTATTTTTTGGAAAAAATATTAAGTCTTCTTCCTCGTTTCAAATTGTCAAATCACTTTCATGCACATGCTTAGTGTCTGATGGGTTCATTAACACACTTCCTTTATGCAAGCTTGGACAGGAATAACACCATCCATCAAGATAGTTCTTTGTGATTTCAAAATCATTTCAATAGTCATTCCATACTTTTATTGACAGTTCCCCTCACTTTGTTGCATTTGTACTTCTATTTTGATGAGTTTTCTCAACTCTTGTCATTTGCACATTTTTTCTTTCAGATTCATGGTTGTCATTTTTACTTTGTTTTACTTTAATAAGAGTCATTTACATGTTATCTTAACTCTGACATGTGTCACTTTCACAATAATTCTCATTTTGCAAGTTTCATCTTATGCTTCCCTCATGTCGCAGGTGTCTCTTTTACGTTTTCAACTCTTGCATGTGTCACACTTTTGTACATCATCAAAAGTTAGCTATGGTGCAGTTTTCTGCACTAGACAATCTTACGTATCATTCAAACATGTGCCAGACAAAATCCTACAATTTATCACACCTTTTGGTCATAATGGCCACAATTTTCGTAACTTGGTTTCTAAGTGTTGTAATGTATCATTTCAACTATGACACTTAGGAATAGGTGTCACTTTGTTGTTGTTTCAAGGTGTGACTATTGTTCATCAGTCATGTGAATTCCATTAGCTTGTAATTGTGATTATGTCTATGACCTATGTTTGAGTCATGTTAGGATGCATTTATTTCTCCTACTTTGTTTCTCCCAAAATTATCCATTGTGAGAGCTCTTTTTGGTCCTTCATCCCTGTTAGGCCCCTATACTGCTAGTGTAATCCCTTATTGTTATTAGTACAAACCACTTATTATTGTACCCATGTAGTGCCCATATTGTTACTATTGTGCCCCATAGAAGCCCACTATTGTTATTATTATGCCCTTACATTATTATTTTTATGTCGGCTCTGATTATGTTATGACCCCTTAGACTCCTATATATAGAAAGGAGGTCTTTTCAATTCTATCATCCAAGAATTGTTCATTTATGTAATGTAAAGGAGGTTTCCCCCTCGAAGAGGCTAAATTATAAGGCGTTGATCTATCTTTTCTATCTTTCTTGAAGCTGGTTTCATAACATTTGGTATCAGAGCTTTGGATTCTAGGGTTTCGCTGCTCCAAATAGGTCATCGTGGCATTTTCGCTATAACGTTGTTTCTGCGATGTTTCAGAAGCTAAAAAAAAACCCATTTGAGAAGCCATTGCTCTGAACCTCGGGGATGAATTTTAGAGCTTTTCACGCTATATTTACGGAGATATGATTTTAGGAAGTTGGTCTTTTTGTAAACTCTTGAATTACATTGCAAACAGGTGACCTGGCGAAAATCATCATAAATTTCTCTCTCAGCATCGGAATGAAATTTCGTAAGAAGGTATAGAAAGAGGACAGATGGTAGTTTTGTGTATATATTTTTCAGAGCCAAAGGTCGAAACAGTGACACGGGGCACTTCATACAAGTTCTCTCTTTTGGAAAGGTCTATAATCAGGTCATCTTGGGAGATTGTGCATAATTCTTTCTTGGAGAATCAAATTTGGATCAGACCGGTGGCATTGGAAAGAGGACATAGAGGGCTACTATAGGTCGCAATTTCAGAACTTAAAGATCCAAAATTACAAAGTTACAGCCATTTCAAGATCGAGCTCCTAAAATCAAGAAAAAGCAAGATGAGGAAGTTTGATGGCAAGGATCCGGTAAATTGGATACTGCACATGGAGCAATATTTTGATATACATGGTGTACTGCTGTTACAAAAGGTATGTATTGCATCTTCATATTTAGAACCAGATCAATTTTTATGGTATGAAGAGCTTTGTTCTCGTAAACAACTTGTTATGTGGTCAATTTTCACGGAGGAAACGATAGCACATTATGAGGATACAAAGAACAACACCTTCTTTAGAGCAACACCACAACAATTGGAAAGAGTAAAAGGGCTTTGTGACATAATGGAGAGCAAAATTATGGAAACCAGGAAGCATAACCCTCACAACTATAAAGATGGAAGTGTTGTTTCTCCTAGCCTTCCACAACCTACAAGGGTTACACCACAACAATTGGAAGAAAAAAGAGAAAAAGGGCTTTGTTACAATTGTGATAGCAGATGCACTAAAGGTCATAAGTGTGCTGAGAAGAAATTATTTTACATAGAATATGAAGAGGAGGAGGAAAAGGATCAAGAAACATCAAAAGAAGAGGATATACGCCAGGACCCCACCCAGAGAAAGACTAAATGAATCAGACCATATCTTGTAAAGCATTGGCAAGAATTACCACTCCTCAAACTCTCAAGATAGAAGGACATATCAAGAAGAAAAAGGTGCAAGAAGTGAAAGATCACATTGAGAAAGAAGAAATGAATCCAACCATATCTTGTAGTTCATTGGTCGAAATTACCACTCCTCAAACTATCAAGATAGAAGGACATATCAAGAAGAAAAATGTTCAAGAAGTGAAAGATCACATCGAGCATCAAGAAATGAATCCAACCATATCTTGTAAAGGATGGAAAAAATTATCACTCCTCAAACTCTAAAGATAGAAGGACATATCAAGAAGAAAAAGGTTCAAGCAGTGAAAGATCACATCG
>APFE030011373.1:0-56773 GCA_000404065.3 Pinus taeda
GTATGGTAAATGCATGTTTAGAGAAGGATTGTTCTTAATTGTCTTGTTTGTCACTAGAAAGCCTTAAGCTTCTAGGGAGGTTGGTTTTGTCCACAAGATTAACTATTTCCGCATGACAATTATGACTTTGAAATCATCTACAAAAAAGGGAATAAAAATGTTGTGGCAAATGCACTCTCAAGAAAGGATGAGGATGTGGAAGCATTTATTTGCGCCATTTCTATTATCCAACCAGATTGGATAAACAAAGCAAGGGATAAATGGAAGAATGACGAGGAAGTGTGGGCACTCATGCAAAAGATACAACAAGATCCCAGTACATCTGATGCATTTAGCTGGAAAAATGATTCGTTATGGTACAAGGACTGATTATACCTATGTAATAATTCCCAACTCAAACAAAAGATTCTTAAGGAATCGCACACCTCTCCCTTAGGAGGGCACTCAGGATTTTTAAAAACCTCCCACAGGGTTTAGAAGGATTTTTTTTGGGATGGCCTTAAATCAGATATTCAAAAGTTTGTGGCAGTATATTTGGAGTGCCACAAAATAAAGTCGAAACAATTAAGACCCCAGGACTATTACAACCTTTATCCATTCCAAGCCAATGTTGGGAGGAGGTTTCAATGGATTTTATCACATTTACCCAAGTCCGAAGGAAAGAGTGTTATCATGGTGGTAGTTGACAGATTTACCAAGTATGCACAAATTTGTGCATTATCTCATCCATTTAAAGTAAGTATAGTTTCTACTGCATTTATGGAAACAATTCAAAAGCTACATGGAAACGTAAAGATTATTGTAAGTGACAGAGATCCCATTTTCACTGGAAATTTTTGGATAGAATTATTTTCTTGTCTTGGTACTCAGTTAGCTCATAGCTAATCTTATCATCCTCAATCCGATGGGAAAACTAAGATAGTAAACAAATGTTTGGAAGGATATCTTCGTTGCTTTGTATCTGATAAACAGGCACAATGGGTCAAATGGTTCTAGCTAAATGGTGGTATAACACTTCCTTCCATACTGCAATAAAAATGACCCCATTTATGGCACTTTATGGATATCATTCACCATCCATCACATGATATTTAAGAGAAAATTCTAATGTTCAAGTAGCGGAAGATCACATCGAATATCAGTAATAAGTTCTCCAACTCTTAAAGGATAACCTCACCTTGGTGCAAAATAGAATGAAACAACAGGTAGATCAACATCACAGCAAAAGAAGTTTTGGTGTAGGTGATTGGGTATTCCTACAGGTACAACCATATAAGCAAATGTCCCTCAAGCAAGCTAAGAAGGATAATAAATTATCACCAAAGTATTATGGTCTGTACAAGGTGTTCCAAAAGATAGGTACTATGGCATACAAATTGAAGCTTCCTGCAGCTTCCCGAGTGCACCCAGTTTTCCATGTCTCATTCTTAAAGAAGGTTATAAGTGACAAGCTTCCAGTTTATTGCAAGAAATTGATGAGGAAGGAAAAATTATATTGGAACCTAAAGCAATCAAAGAAACAAGAACTCGACAACTATGAAATCAATCAATTTTAGAGTATCTCATCAAGTGGAAGAACTTACTTATTGAAGATTCCACATGGGAGGATGAAAATTTTATACAGAAGCATCCATAACTACTCAATCATTAAGGACAACACTTTTTTGAAGGAGAGGGGCATGTTAGGTCCCTATAATACTAGTGATTCCCCCATTACTATTGGCGTTGTATCCCTTATTGTTATTGTTGTGCCCCTATTGTCCCCATATTGTTATTGTTGTGCCCCATAGAATCCCTCTATTGCTATTTTTGTGCCTTTATATTATTATTATTAGGTCGACTTGGTTATATTGTGACCCCTTAGACTCCTATATATAGAAAGGAGGTTTTGTCATTTGTATCATCGAATAATTGTCATTTGTGTAATGTAAAGGAGGTTGCCCCCTCGAAGAGGATTATTTCTAAGGCACTCATCTATCTTTTCTATCTTTTTGTGAGATGGTTTCATAACATAACAAGAAGTAACAAAAATTAGAAAACTGATGATGGTTTCTCATTGTTCAGATCTGTGACTTAACTGATAATGAAGTTTCTCTATAGATGTTCTGATAATAATTAAACTATTTTAACACAACACACTGCATTTTAACAAAACTCCTTGCATGGAGTTGGGCCCATGTATGTATCGGAAATGTTATAATTGGCTAAAATATAAAGAAACCATTATGGCCCACAAATATCTCAAGAGTGTTCCGATTGGTAGAAACAAAAATAAACCTGACCAATCACCGTTCCTTTGGAGTTTCGGTCATTCGCCACTAATTCTAGTTATTATGCTAAAACAACAGAATTGGTTGATTATGCGGAATATGGATTACCAAGGAACTGAAAAGACTTCAGACTCTGGTTCATAATCTGATCACATCCACCATTTCCACAGACGTTTTCCTTCCCCACAGACCCGATATGGAAACAAAATTGTAATTTAGAGATTTCTTGGGTCTGAAATTTATAATAAATTTTTTGCACTTTTCCATGCGATATCTGTTAGATCTTGTCCTTTCCTAATGAGTGACAGTGATTAATACAGACTTCAATGGATTAGTTCACATTCTATAAGTCATCGCATCCATTTTTTGAATTAAACCTCGCCCTTGTTAACTGTGTGATTGTCGTTAGATCTGCATTCTTCAAGCGAACGACCCTGATCAACTGATGTGTTAACCCAATTTTATAACTTCTTGCGTCTGATTTCTAATTAAAATTTTTTCTTGTTATCCATGCAACTACTTTCAGATCTACTTCCTGTCAATCGGATGACTCAAATCTTCTCATGGGTTTATCGCATTCAGAAGCCATCAATAAAGTAAAACAACTTATTTCTTTTAAATTTCTGCATTTTCTTCTTTTTTTTTCCGTTATAACATAATATTTGATTTTTTTCCTTTTTGCAATAAAACTAAAAATAAAATTAAAAGGAAAATGGATGCTACAACATGCCCTACAACCCCATCAAAGGGCATGTGCCAAAAACAAATGATGGTAGGTGCAAGTCCCAGGAAATTTTGGTAGAAGAGTTCCACATCCTTGGATGGCATGTGTCAAAAACAGATGAGGCTGGGTGCAAGTCCAAGGATATTTTGGAAGGAGAATCACACCTCAAACTTGACCTTAAAGAAAAAGTTGACCCATGTTATACAATGCTTAATGAACATTATAAAACTAATCCTAAGGAATAGGTGAAGACATAACAGAGGGGACACAAAAAGAGAAGGCAATTTTCTCTAGTGTGAGTGGCTCAGTAGACTGAAGTGCACAGGAGGAAACATTTAGGAGAATTTGAGGGTGTATTAAGAGGAAAAATTGTTGGAGGTTGGAGGGCCAAGCTGTTGAAGAGAGAGGGAGGTTAATTTGATTGGAGAATCTAATTTTCTAGGGCCTAATTTCCTAAGGCGAAATGGCAACTCAAAGGGAGGATGCAATGCTGATTTGCTAGCAATTTGTTGGGCTGGAATACTCCAGGCTGAGTTCCTTCATAGGTTTATTTCATAGAGGCTGAATTCCTTGGGCCAAATTCATCATCTGTGGGCCAAGTTAAAAGTTTTAGTAAATGTATTTTTCCTTGTATTTTTTGTGAGATGATAACCATGATTTCCTAGATCAATGAATGATGGAGAATTGTTGTAGGTAAATAAATTTGGGTTCGTATTAGGAGATTTAACACTTACCACTGTTCGAATTTCTTTCAAAAAAAAAAGTCAGCTTCTAATTGTTTGGTTCATAACAATTGTATCAAAGCCACTTTCTTGGTCTCATGGGCAGTCACCAGCTATGGCTTATTTTTCAACATCTCATGGAGAAGACAATTAGAAAGCCAAGGATGGAAGTATTAGTGAAAGAAGCCATAAGGATTACCTTGGATGGAATGAGAGACCTCGTGAAACAAGTGAATTAATCCATTTATATATTAATTGTGGCAATGAGAAAAATGGAAGGGAAGAAGGTAGTAGTATCGAGGAAGAAGATCAACAGAGACGCCAAGATCAAAGAAAAAGGCTAACCAACATGATAATGATTGAAATTATTTGTAGGAAACATTAATGGGAGGAAGGCCTAACATGGGAGTCATTTTTGGGTTGTGTTATATTCTTTCCACGATTAGTAGCGGAGGGGTCACAACGGGTTTTGTGGGGGGAAGGTACCCCCCTCTACGGGGTTTGGGGTAGCGCCCCGAGATTTTTTTTTTGGACCCTATCTTAGGTTGGGCAGACCTACCTATGGTTTTGTGCATGGTTTTCGCATATGGTTTTGGACGCGATGGTTTTTGGTCCATGGTTTTAGACGCAATGGTTTTCAGTTCATGGTATTGGATGCTTCAGCATGTATAAATATGTATTGTAACATTGAAAGGAACATAATGAAAAAATCAATCTAGAAGTCCCAGTTTTGGGATCCAAGGGAAAATCTTTGTGTATATGTGTTTTATGTGTTATGCTCTCGCATTATTTATTTTCTATGTTTTAGAATTCGTATGCAAGTAATTTCTATATGGGGTTAAGACCTACATTTGGTATTAGAGCTATTTTGGCTTCAAGGGGATGCCTTTGTTGCTGCGGGGTTTTTCTCGAGCCTGTGGTAGACCCTATTAAGTGGGAGATATGTAGGATCAATTCTGGTGGTGAAAGAAGATGGCGAGTAGTGGAAAGAGAGAGATTGAGAAATTTAATGGTCAGAGTTTGAGTTGTGGAAACTCAAAATGGAGGATCTGTTGGTGGATAAAGATCAGTGGATCATGGTAGATCTGAGTACTAAACCAACGGGAGTGTCCGATGAAGAATGGAAAAAGTTGGATCAGAAGGCTAAGAGCACAATACGATTGTGTGTCTTAGATTCAGTATTGCTTAATGTATCAAGGGAAGCTATGACAAAGGCTTTGTGGGACAAGGTAGGGACTTTGTACCAATCTAAGCCTCTGGTTAATAAACTGTTCCTACGGAAAAAGTTGTATAACCTAAGGATGAAAGAATGAGACTTGGTGACAGAACATCTGAACACATTTAATACTGTGGTAAGTTAGTTATTATCTGTTGATATTAAAATTTCAAATGAAGATAACTGCATTAGTTTGTTGTGTTCTCTACAAAATTCATGGGATAGTCTGGTTATTGCAATAGGTAGCAATCCAATTACCTTGCAGTTTATGAAATAGTCTCATCCTTGCTGATGGAGGAGATGAGATAGAAAAATATGGAGAGTCAGAATGGTGATACCCTGTCTGTACGAGGATGGTCCCAGAAAAAAAATAAAAATAATTCATCGAGTCGGAGATCCAAATCTAAAGGGAGATCTAAATCTCCAGGAAAACCTGTAAAGGTGGTTTGCTGGAAATGTGGAAAGGAAGGGCACTACAAAAGGGACCGTAAATCTAAAGCACTTGACAAAGGAAAGGTATCTGATGATGCTCCTTCTAACGAGGTGAAAACCACCTTAGATGAAGGTGGGGATGTGTACTTGGCTTCTTCAAGTACATATGTAGATCATGAGGCATGGTTGATTAACTCAGGTGCATCCTTTCACTTTACTCCCCATAGAGAGTGGTTCTGCGAGTATGAGAAATATGATGGTGCTGATGTTTTCTTGGGGGATGACAGGATGGCTAGAATCATTGGTCACGGAAAATTAAAGTTGAAGTTGCAAGGTGGAAGGGTTAGAACACTTCCCGGTGTTTAGCATATTCCTGCATTAGCTAGAAATTTGATTTCTGTAAGCAAGCTAGATGATGCAGGTGTAAAAATAGTGTTCGAGAAGGATACCTGCAATATGGTTCGGGAAGCACTAGTATTGATGCAGGGAGTTTGAATTGGAACTTTGTACAAGCTGCAAGGTAGCACTATTGTTGATGGCTGCAATAGTTTTCTGGTTCTGGAAACTGGAGCATAAAATCTAGTGGTCTCTAGAGAGAAGACAATGTTGTGGCATCAAATGCTTGGACATATTGGAGAGAAGGGCCTTCGAATACTTCATGGTAAAGGTATGGTAGAAGGTATGAGTAATAGCTCTCTAGATTTTGATTTCCGTGAAAATTGTGTATATGGGAACCAGAATCGGGTGAGTTTCCCCTTTGGTGGTAATAGGGCGAAACAGATATTAGAGCTTGTGCACAGTGATGTATTTGGAATGGTGAAGGCTCCATCACTGGGTAAGTTTGTGTACAATGTATCATTTATAGATGACTTCTCAAGGAACACATGGATATATTTCCCTAAGAAGAAACCTGAAGTCTTTGATAGGCTTAAAGAATTTAAGGCCCTGGTCAAAAACTAAATAGAGAAGAAGATAAAGGTGTTGAGGAAAAATAACGGTGGAGAGCTTTGCAGTAAGGAATTTGAAGAATTCTGTAAGAAGTGTGGTATAGCATGGCAAAAGACTACTCCATGCACAACTGAGAAAAATGGAGTTTCAGAAAGAATGAACAAGATGTTGATGGAAAGGGCAAGAAGCATGCTCAGTGGTGTCGGGTTAGGACAAGAATTTTGGGTAGGGGCAATGGAGACAGCGTGTCACCTGGTCAATAGATCACCTTCATCAGCATTGGAGGATAAGACTCCACAAGAGGTATGGACTATTAAGAAACCTTCTCTTTCACATCTGATGGTATTTGGATGTGACGCATATGTACATGTTCCAAAGGAGAAAAGGACCAAGTTGGATAGTAAATCTAAAAAGTGCATCTTTATTAGGTATAAGGATAGTTTAAACTATTATAAGCTTTGGAAACCAGTAACAAGGAAGGTTGTGTACAACTGAGATGTGGTGTTCAGAGAGGTGAAATATGTTATTAAACATGATGTCCAATCAAAGGAACCTGAGAAGATAGAGTTTGAACTAAAGGAGGAAGAATCAAACTCTACAACAGAGGAGGAATCAAAAGATGAAGAGCCACAAACTCCGGGTGTGAGAAGACCAGTTCGAGAAAGAAGGTAGCTAGAAAGGTATAGTCCATATGCTTTCTGTTCAAATTTTTCTTTACCTATTACTAATGATGATCCTAGAACTGTGAGGGAAGCAGTAGATTCAGAGGATGGAAAAATCTGGAAAGAGGCCATGGTTGATGAAATGGCATCTTTGCACAAAAATGAGGCTTGGGATTTGGTGGAGCTGTCGGTTGTAAAGAAACCTATTGGCAGCAAATGGGTGTTCAAGAAGAAGACAAATGCAGAAAGAAAGGTGGAGAAATACAAAGCTTGGTTCTTAGCAAAAGGTTATTCCTAGGCATCGGGAATTGATTTTGGTGATATATTTTCTCTTGTTGCCAAGGTAGCTTCTAATAGATTACTTTTATATGTTGATACTGCTTTTGATTTTGAGGTAGAATAGATGGATGTGAAGACATCATTTCTTCACAGGGATCTGGAAGAGGAGATCTACATGAAGCAATTTGAAGGCTTTGCGGTGAAGGGTAAGAAAGAACTAGTATGCATGTTAAAGAAGTCTCTGTATGGGTTAAAATAGTGACCAAGGTTGTGGTATCAAAAATTTGATACATTTATACGGGGACTTGTCTTCACCAAAAGTAAAGTAGATCACTGTGTGTATTTTAAATTAATTAGTGACTGTGTTATTTATCTCATGTTGTATGTGGATGATATGTTGTTGGTTGGACATGACAAAGAAATTATCCAGGATTTTAATTCCCAGTTTTCCTCCAAATTCGACATGAAAGATCTTGGTTCTGCAAACTATATTTTGGGCATGGAAATTAAAAGAGATCGGGCAAAGAGGAAGCTATAGTTAAACCAGAGGAAGTATGTCGAGACAGTATTGCAGAGGTTTAATATGCAGAATAGTAAACTGATGAAGGTTCCTATTCCTGTAGGTGTAAAGTTATTTTCTGAACAGTGTCCCAAGACACAAGAAGAGGAAGAGGACATGTCCCGTGTTCCATATGCAAGAGTAGTCAGTAGCCTGCTGTATGTAATGGTCTTTACTAGACCAGACATTTCACATGCAGTGGGACTATTGAGCAGGTTTATATCAAAACTAGGGAAGGAGCATTGGACAACAATGAATCCGGTTTTCAAGTATTTACATGGCACTAGTGATTATGGTTTTTGCTACCAAGGAAGACTAGGATTTGACAGAGTATTGGATATTCATGGATTTGTTGATGCATACTAGGTTGGAGATCTAGTTTAGAGAAGATCTACAAGTGGGGATGTGTTTAATGTATTTGGAGGTGCAGTCAGTTGCAAGAGTAAGAAATAATCTGTAGTGGCACTATCAACTATAGAGGCTAAATACATGGTAGCCACTCATCCAAGCAAGGAAGCAGTTTGGTTGCAGAGATTGCGTTCAAGTATGGGGTTAGTACAGGGAGCTATAAGGATAGACTGTGACAACCAAAGTGCAATTTTCTTAGCAAAGAACCCTGCAAAGACAAAGCACATTGATGTTCAATATCACTTTGTGAGGGATATGATAGAAGACAAAAAGGTGTTGCTAGTAGAGGTGAACACTTTGAAGAATACTATAGATGCATTGACAAAATCTGTGAGCTATGAGAAGTTCTCTTGGTGTAGAGAAACAATGGGCATTGTAGGGCTGGATAAATGACTAAGCTCTCCTGTGGCCCCTTATGGAAAGAAAACAACAAGTGGGAGAATGTTCGGTTGTGTTATATTCTTTTATTGTGTTGATTATGCAGTGGGGGGTCATAGGGGGTTTCAGGGGGGTGGGTAGGCCCCCTCTATGGGTTCTAGGGTAGCACCCCAGGAAATGTTTTTTTGGACCCTATATAGGTTGGGCAAGCATACTTATGGTTTTTTGCATGTCTTTCGCACATGATTTTGGATGCGATTGTTTTTGTTCCATGGTTTTGGTCGCGATGGTTTTCGATCCATGGTATTGGATGCTTCGGCATGTATAAATATGTATTATAACATTGAAAGGAACATAATGAAAAAATCAATCTAGTAGTCCTGGTTTTGGGATTTAGTGGAAAATCTCTGTGTATATGTGTTTTATATGTTATGCTCTCACATTGTTTATTTTATGTGTTTTAGAATTCGTATGCAAGTAATTTCTGTACAGGGTTAAAACCTACAGTCATCAAAATCAAGATAATTCAAAAGGAAATCATATTAATCAACCAACCACTACTTGAGAGGATTACAATTCCCATGTTTGATGTAGTCAATGAAAAGACTAAACCAATAGTTTGGATTTGTATGTTGTTACATGTCTTTCAATTAAATCCTATAGAGGACTATTAGAAAATCCAATTTGAAACACTACACTAGAAGGACCTGCATTTTATTGGTGGCAAATGAAGGAACATGAAGGTGATCAACATGAAATTACTCCTCGAGATGAATATGTCACTGCTTTTTATCTGAACTTTTAGGCTTACATCCAAGAAGACTACTTCTCACCCTTTCAGAATATGAAGCAACAAGGTTTTATGACCTACTACTCTAAATAGTTTCACCAAGCTAGCCTACGTATAGAAAATATTTCTCCTCCAAGTTTAGTTTCTATGTATATTGTTGCACAGAAGTGCTAGTCTACTCGAAAGATCCACATGATTGCTAGAGTAGATAGCAAAGGATGAGGAATAAATAACTCACATGATAACAAAGATGAAGAAGATATTCCAATAGTTTCCCTCATTGCCATACATGGGGTAACCCAATATCAAACCCTGCAAGTAAGGAGCAAGGCCAAAGGGAAGACTCTAGTTGTGCTTATTGAGTTTGGTAGAACCCATAACTTTGTAGATTCCAAGTTAGTATTACCCATGAAGTCAAAAGTCAATCCATAGCCAAATTTCCAAGTCGCAGTAGCCAATGATGTTATGACAGAGTGCACATGAGCAGTTAAATCATTGAAAGTACAACTCAACAACTATGTACAAAGTTTGATATCTACATTGTGGCTTTAGTTGACATTGATGTGGTAATGAGTGTAGAGGTTGAAGACCTTTGCGAAATTTCCAATGAATTTGGATGAGTACATGAAATTTGAAGGAGGACACTAGCTATGATTAGGTTGCAACATAATGCAAACAAGTTGATTTCCATAAAAAAAATGACAAAAATAGTTAAAAGTAACCCGTGTTTCATCCTTTAATGTAATTCCATGAAAGATTTGCATGTCAAGGTACAGGAAAAAAAACCAACAAAAAAAGGGAAAGAGCAAAGGTTGATTAATGATTTTGTAGTTGTCTTCATAGATCTACCCCATGGGCTATTGTTACCAACTCATGTGTATGAGATCTTGAGTGCTATATTTGAAGGGGGCCTTAAGAGATCCTTTTGGTAGAAGACTTCGTTTATGAGGGGATGTTTCTCTATTATTTGATGCAGTTTGGACTATTAGAGGTTATTTTGGGCATTTATCACATTTTTCAAGGAAAATTCACATATTTGGAGGCATGTCGACTTTGTTTGAGCAGTGCCCTACACGTTAGGAGGGAATCCAAGATAGGCCCCTTGTTGGCATTCTTACATAGGATGTCCCTATTTTTTGGATTTTATTATAGGTAAAACAAAAAAGTAATTGGAAGCCCTCAGAATAAGGAAGACTAAAGACATTGGTAATGACACTTGGCACAAGAAGCAAAACAATCCCCTAGATCAACCCCTTTTCAAAGCATAACCACTCTTTGAGAGTGGTGCCCAACTTGAAGGAATGACACGTCGCATGTTTGACTTGATCAAAGCATCTAAATCAATGAAATTGACACATTGAAGTGAAGTGCCCTACTATTGAGGGTTTTTAAGGTATGCTCGTATTATTTTTTTTCCATAAGGTAGTTGCAAGGAGAGCCTATAAAGGAGGACTCATCACTTTTCCATTTATGATTCATGGTGGAGAAAACTCTAGACTAAAGTGCTGGAACTTGAAGACATCTTTGGGGTAGTACTGGAGCGTTGTCATGAAAAATTTCAGGCCTTCCTTATCGCATTGTAAGGCCAATTATATTGTTGTTTCAATGTTTATTTCAACATGGAAAAGGCTGAAAGTGTGATGTTTTGTCCACTTGAAGCCCTTTTCAATTTTAGATCTAGATATGTGCAATATGGGGCCCATTCTCGGCAAGTCTTGACATCTTCAAATCCATATATACTTTAGAATCTTCCAACATCCTTTTATGAAACAACTGACTATAAGTTATGGGTTTTATGTTATTTTGGATTTTTCTAGATTTTCGCATTAGTTGTCAGTGTGTGTGATTAGAGGAAACCAGGGAGGATGATAGTATTTTTGTAGGTTCCAACTAGGAGTCTACATAACTGCACTGTTTTGATTGCTCATCTGAATATTGATACTGGGCTAATAAATAAATTGAAGTAAAATTTCTCTAAAGCATATAACATACCATTGTTGCCTAAAATTAACATCAACATTGATGTGATCTCAGCTAGTGTGCCTCTCTCTGCTATGGACAGGAACTAAGGTACTGCTACTACAGAACCTACTACACCTCTACTGAAGGAGAACACATCAGCAGCAAGAGGTAAAACTAACACTGTGTCTCTTAGAAATCCACCCTATTAGGAGACAGACTTCCTTGGAACATTGACACTGATGCAACATGGAAAATTATTGGAATTGAAATCTATTTTTGCATATGCAAAAGAAGAAATGAGTATCTATTTAACAAAATTCAACATAGTAAATGCTTTACCTGGGATGATGGTTTCCTAATTTTTTCAAAGTTTCATACCTCCATTTGCAGATCTAAGTATAGTTTTGCAAGGTGGAGATAGAGATTAGGTATCTATGCCAACCTCTAAAGTTTTAAGGTAGTGTACCTTGCAACATGGGCAAGGAACCCTTTACTAACCCTTCCCATTCTGCTTGGTCTCTTTTGCCTAAAGGTCACCTTTGAGACTGAACTGGCCATGCATTTTGGGAGCATTGCAAAAGTCACCATATCTAAATCCTCCATGTCCCTCCCAAAATGAAAAGTTTTATTGTCTGGATCTCGCTGTCTCCAAGGATAAGAATCCTCCCAAACCCAATCAATGAGATGATGTTTGGGAACCCATTATCACTTCTCTCAGGTCCAATGTTCAAGGTTGGAGGCCACCCCCAAATGACAAAGAAGATCCTCTGCCCAATAGTAATGATTCCTACTATTGCATGACTTGACAACTTGAGTGGGCCAGCTGGCCCTACTTTAATTTCAATATATTTTGTTTTAAAGTTTGTACTATACATGTGGCCTATCTAGCATTTGTTATTTTTTGGCTTGTAAGTTATCTAGATATCTAGGTTTTAGGGTCTCTTAGCTCCTGGTAGCTGCTTAATGCAACCCACATTTTTTATAAAGTGCCTTTTCCATATTTTGATTCAGTAGTAGTCAAAGGAAGATTTAATTAAAAAACAACTAAATACACCTGTAAGCTTTGCAATTTCCATAGAGTCCATATTTCAAATTTCAAATAGCTAAACCAGAAACACTACTGTGAACATAAAAGGAGAAAATATTTCAGTGTTGAAGCACAAGAAAAAAGGCAAAGGAACATCTGATACTATAATTAAATAAAATTGATAGAAAACCAAAAGGAAGGGCCAATATGACTACCCAAATTTTCCCCAAAATACTAATCATGTGAACCAAATAGCCCATGCAAGATGATTGTATAGCTCTCCTCTTGGTCTCCAACATCTACATGTCTCAGTTTGAATAAAATATCATGTAAGAACAAGGGAAATTAGTAAAAGGCTAAAACCTAAGGTGTCAAAAAATACAAAGGTTGTGGCATAGTAAGGTATCATTATATACTAATAATAAACATATTTTTTTTTGTAGGCAAAGGTGTTACTCTTGTTTTTCTATTATCCAGTCAAAAAATTACAGTAGTATTGGTGGAGCCATCTACCCGCCCACCAGGGGAAACCGAGTAGGGCATCCACCTAAAGTTTTTAATAGCATACCAAAAAAAGAAATACCACATTCTGTTTTTCCAAGCTATATAAACATCACAGTCATTCCATGTTCTAATTCTGCTGATATACACATGGTAGCTATCTATTACAAAACTATGAAACCTGTCTAATCTATCTATATGCCGTAGATTCATCAAAAAAGAGAGCATGAAAACTAAAGTTACTCAGCTGCATCTCCAAGAATCGGTGAGGCCTCTTTGCTGCTCCGTAGTTGACCGTCTTTAAGAATTTGCTGGATTTCATCTAACTTTTTCCCCTGCATTTCCATGGAAATTTGCAGGATGCGGAGCTCCCGTCTCAAATTGGGGACTCCCTGAGCCAACTCTGCCATTTCAGTAGCAGCCTGCTCCAAAGCCTTAGCAAGTAACCGTTTCATCACCCAGTAAATGTGTAAGGACTGCTTGAACAGAGACATTCTGCCTCTCGTATTGCCGGGGTCATGCACCAGAAATTCCCAGTCCTCCATCTCCGAGTCAGATTGGGCTTGGATAGCTTCTTCTTCCATGTTTTGGATGATCCTCCTGATCCTGGGACTGGTATTTTGAGAGTAGGCTCTCTCGGCTTGCTGTATTTTTTGTTCAAAGGTCTGTCTAGCCCTCCTAGCTGGTCTCCTACTCTGCTCCGGCCTTTCTCCCCTGCCTCCACGAGCTCTATTGGCCTCGCTATCTTGTCCACTGTTTGGTTCTGCCTCGCAGTCACCTTGTCGATTCCTCCTCTGCCGCCCTCGGTGCGGTACTCTTCTGCCCCGCCGGCTCCGCTGGCTGACTCCCAAAGCATACTGCTCCCATTCCTCTGCATTCATGCTTTGTTCTCGGCTTTCATCCTCTTCTGAAATGTCGAGAATTTCATAAATTTCCTCTGGTTTCTCTTCTTTCATCACCCCTTTCCCCTTCCTGTCTTGCTCTCTGATTCGTTCCACTTCCATCTCTTCTGCTAACCTGGCTCTCTTTCTAGTTTCCATAATACCACTCACAGATGACCAACTACGCTTAGCACGGGAGGCTCTCAAGGGTTCTATGTTTCCTCTCGCTTTGCGAATGTTAACTAAATTCTCTTGATGCCAGATGCTTTGCATGCAGGCTGTTATAACTTCCAAAATCCCGCTCCTCCTGTCTGTCTCATTGTCCTTACCCTGCCATATATTACTCCGATCATCGCATTTCCTATCAACAATCTTATTAGATTTATTCCCATTTAAGGTCGCTGACATGTACTTGCCTTCTCTGCGCCAATTCAAATCTATGATTGGGTTTTTATGAGGTGGATTTTTCCTCTCTGATTTCGCACCTTCCCGATATGATCTTGCATGGTGCTCGCCGATCTCCTCCCCAGGTCCTTTCTGACATTCCTTAACTGTCTGACCCAAATTTTGTCTGTCCCCAGTGTTTCGCACGAGAGTTGCAATTAGCGGGGGAGTCCTATTCATGATGATCCTAAGTGGCCTGGTCATTCCACATCCTCTTGTTGTTCCAGCTCATCATTCCTCATATTTCTGCCTGTGGCTTGATCATGGTCTGCATTGATTATGGCTGCCAGGTCCATCCACTCTCTATTTCCGCACACCGCTCTCCATTGAGCATCCACCATGCTGTCGCGGCCTCTGCATCCCCAGTTTGCCAAGAAATCGGCTGCCTGGTTCCCTTTCCTTCTCACATGATTTATTATCTTATATTCGATTCTTTGCAGAAGGTCAGCGATTTCCTGAACAATTCCCGCTGTTTGCCAGCTGTTTGTGACCTTCTCCCAACTTCGTCCGTTACTGAGCTTCTTCAGCATTTCCACCGTAATCTGAGAATCTCCCGTAATTTCTAAATTAGTATAACCATTTCTTACAGCGATCCGCAGACCTTGATGAAGAGCCCAGAACTCTTCTTCATTATTAGTCATTTCTCCTCCCCAATCTGCAAAGATCCACCTTACCTGATTGTTGCTGTCACGAAAAATGCCTCTGAAGCCCGCTTCGCCTGGGTTCCCCTTCGAGGCCCCATCGAAGTTCAATTTTATGAAATTACCTCTGGGATAGCTCAATTTATCAGGGCTTTGAATCAGCATCTCATGTCTGGAGTTTTGTTTGTGGTAGACCATCTCAAACTTTAAATTTAACTTGTTTAGGATTCCTTCCTCCATCTTGTTGGCCTTCCTATCCTCCCCCACCCATTTTTCAACCAGGATTGTTTCCCACATTAATTTGACTGCTCTTCCCCAAATTACTTCCAGTTCCTTTGCTGTGTTCTGAAATATCCTGCGATTCCTCTCCTTCCAGATCATCCAGAGTACAAACCCTGAGATGAGGTCCCATGCTCTTCTGACCACTTTGCATTGAAAAATTTCCTTATTCCATTGAAAAACCACTTCGTTGAACTCACTGGGGGCATTTTCAGGTTTGCCAAAGGTTCGTTTGGTGTTCATCCACAGAATCCTTGCAAAGGGACAGTTTATCAGCAGGTGATTTCTGGTTTCCCCGTCAGTGTTACAGAGAGAGCATCTCAATGGGCCATTAAAGCCTTTTTTTTTAATTCGATCCCAGGTTAGGATTTTATTCTTTGATGCCAACCATATAAATATGGAGACTTTCGGCCACCAATTACTTTCCCATATAATTTTCCAGTCTAGATTCTCTTCATTTCCGGATTGAGAAATGGTTAGGTAGTAAGCCTCCTTGGTGGTGAACGAGCCTTTCATCGAATTCCCCCACCTAAGGATGTCCCTTCCATTGCGAGCTTTAATCTTCCTAGATTCGACCTCCTTCCTGTAGGCTTCTTGTTGGTCTTGGCTGAGCTCTCTGTCCCATTCCATCAGATCAATCCATATTCTCCAACTTTCTTCTTGGTTGTTAGCTTTCCAATAGTCTCTGACATGAGTTCTATCTCCTCCTATTCTGTCTCGAATCTGATGAAGTCCTTGAATTCTACTCAGTCTTTCCTTCTGATGCCATTTATCTTCCCAGAAGTTAGCTTCTTCACCACCTCGGATCTCCCAAAAGGTGTGCTTTTCAACCAAATCCATGTTTAGACGAGCTAGGTCCCAAATAGAAGACCCTTTGGGAGTTTCTCTCTGCCTTAAGATTTCAACTGCAGAGTCAGGCATGTTATATTTTTCTTTCCATATGGTTTTCCAAAGATCATTGCCCCCCCTAAGCCAACGCCACCAGAGTTTCGCTCCCAGAACCCTATTGAGAATCTCAGGATCCCTCAACCCCAATCCTCCTTTCTCCTTTCTTTTAGTTAACTGACTCCAGGAAGCTAAGGCCCATTTTTTCTTCTGATCAGCCCCTCTCCATATAAAATTCCTGATGACCTCTCTTATCCTTGTGCATACACCTAAAGGGGCAGCCATTATCGATAAAGGGTAGATGGGGATGGCTTGAAGGACTGATTTTGCTAGAACTATTCTGCTAGCTATGTTTAAAGCTCTGAAGGCCCAATTTGCTACCTTGTTGCTTAGCTTATCCAGGACTCCTTGCCAATTTTTCATCTTTTTGGAGGTAAAGTCCAAGATGTTGCCCAAGTATTTTGTAGGAAGTTCTCCTCTCCTAAAGCCCAGAAGTCTTATGAGGTGGGCTTTGACATGATCCACTATATTAAAAATGAAAACACAGGATTTATCTCTATTGATTTCCAGACTCGAAGCCTCCGCAAATAGATCCAAAATTCTTCTGAGTTGTCTTACTTCTTTGACTGTTGGTTCTCTGAACAACATGATATCATCAACAAATTGCTGATGAGTTAAGGGCAGATTATTTCCCCAGAGCTTAAGACCTTTTATTCTATTTGCTTCTCTTTCTTTTTTAATAAAGTGACCCAGCCCTTTAGCAGCTAGGATGAACAGAAATGGAGATAATGGATCTCCCTGTGTAATACCTCTAGAAGCCTTAAATGTTTTCGAGGGGGTCCCATTAACAAGAATAGAAAAATTTGGAGAAGAAATCATGCTATGAATCCAATCAATCCACCTCCTATTAAAACCAAAACTTTCCAAGAATTTTTCCAGATAATTCCAATTTAGTCTATCATACGCCTTCGACAAGTCTAATTTGATCATCATACCCTTTTGATTTTTAACTTTTAAGGAGTGAATAACTTCTTGAGTTACAACCAGACCATCAAGGATCTACCTTCCTTCAACAAAACCTGTTTGTTCAGCAGATATTAACTTGTCCAGAAGGGGTTTTAATCTCCTGGAAATCATGGATGTTATAATCTTATAAATAACATTACACAATGCTATGGGTCTGAAACCATTGGCGTCTTCCAAATTATCTCCTTTAGGAATTAAAGCAAAGAAAGTGGAGTTAATGGCAGGCCATACCTTCTGGTTCATCCTAGATTCTTCTACCAGCCCCAGAATCTCTTTCCCCAAGAAGTGCCATCCCGCCTGGAAGAAATCAACTGTGAAGCCGTCCGGGCCTGGAGCAGTACCTTTCTTCATTGCCTTCACAGTTTCTTCTATCTCTTCTAAAGTGACAGCTCTCATCAACGCCTTATTTTGGTCTTCTGTAACTAAGCGCAGAATGGCCGAGCATATTTCCTGAATTGCTTGCATTCGATCAGCTTGGGGTTCACTTAAAATTTCTTTATGGTGATCAATAAGGACTTGTTCGATTTTAGTTTGCTCAACCACTCTATTCCCATTCTTGTCTTTGATAGATAGAATCTTGTTTCTCTGTCTATGTTTGATCATAGCTTGATGAAAGAATTTAGTGTTTCTTTCCCCCTCCCTTAACCACTTTATTCTTGATTTTTGCTGCCAAAGGACTTCTTCCTGCTTCCGTCTTTCTTCAAGTTTCCCAAGTATTGCCCCTTCCTTGTTGATGCTCTACTCTGTTCTGCCTTCCATTATCATCTTTTGTTGAAGAGATTCCATTTCTTTTTCTAGTTTTTGTTTGTCTTCCATAATATTACCAAACTCCTCCTTGTTCCATTTTTTGATTCTTCCTTTCAACTCTTTCAATTTCAACTGGAACGTGTGAATTTTTCCTTTGCCCTGTATATTACTTTGCCTCCACCATTCTTCAACTTTCTTGATGAATTCTGGGTCCCTTAACCAGAAGGCTTCAAATCGGAAAGGTCTTTTTCCCCGGTTCCCTTTAATATCCACCTCTAGTCTAATCGGCCAATGATCAGAACCCAGGGAAGGCATGATCTTTGCTTCGATAAAAACATCCTTATTCATGATACCTTCTGATACTAGGAATCGATCAAGCCTGGAAGCAATTTGGTTTTTACCCCCCCTCCTATTGTTCCAGGTGCAAATCCCATTGATAGTCTGAATGTCTACTAGTCTTAAATCCTCTATCAGTTCATTGAACTTGTCCATGAAGTGATCCATCTTCCTTGTCCCTCCTTTCTTCTCTTCTAAGGATCTGATTAGATTAAATCGCCACCTATGATCCAAGCAGCTTCTGGATATAACCTACGGATGATTTTCATACTGTTTAAGAAATTTTCTTTTTCTCCTGGGGAAGGGGGGCCGTAAACCCCTGAAATCACAACCTGTTCCTTTGTTCCTACTATCCTACCCAGGCCAGTAAGGACTCTACTCATACTGGTCCAGCTATCTAAGATGATATCATTCGTGTTCCACAAAATTGCAATACCTCCTGCAGAGCCAATGGCATCTTGCCCCATAACTTCGTAATGCAGTTTATTCTTGTCAATTATTTCTTAAATTTGTTGAACTGAAATTTTTGTCTCCTGTAAAATCATAATGCTAGGCTTCTCTTTTTTCAGTTTATCTTTCATATACCTTTGTTTACCCTTACTATTCAGGCCCCTAATATTCCAGCTAATAACAATCATTTAAAACTTTTGGAAGGAGGGGAAGAATACCTCTGACAGAGGTATCACTTTGCGTGAGTTTATCAACGTTTCTCCCATAGTATGGATAGTTTCACTCATCGGTTTCCAGCCTCTTTTCCTACTGTTCTTGCCAGAGCCATCCATTCCCGTCTGTCCATTCCCTTGATGGTTTCCTGTCATTATCTACTTGTCCCAGTTCTCCCCTTTTTTTTCTTTATATTTCTGAAATGCTTCCTTGTATAATTGTTTCTGCTTCTCAGGTATAAATCTGCTATCTAGATATTTCCATTCTTCAATTAGCTGTTTCATGATTCTCTCCTCTTCAATCTCACTTTCGACTGGGTTTTCCACATCCATCGGGGATTGCATTGTTGTATCTTCCACCTTTCCTTCCGTCCGTTCTCCAATAATTTGTCTTGAGTTTGCATCCTTACCTTTATTTTCATTGGCGATTTCCATTGGAGTGTTCCCAGGGTCCTCGTCGTCCTCCAAATTTACTTCATAGTCTTCGTTTTCACTTTGAAGTGCCTGAAACTTGTTTTGACTTATTGTGTGATTGGGTTTTTCTTGAGTTTGGGTTTTTGGTCTTTCATGACTCTGTCTCTTTCTCCTTGTGACCTGTTGGAAACCCCTATCCGTCTCCTCCATTTTTCCTGTATTTCTCTGATGTTCCTCCTGACTTCTTTTCGATTCCTCCTCCTTATTCAGCGGGCATTGTCTATATAGGCGGCCATATTCATGGCATTTTCGGAACCTAAATGGGATGTGTTCGTAGTCTATTGGCTATTGGCACACATCATCATGATATTCCAGCTCGATATTATCTGGGAGGGGTTCTGCCAGATTCATGTAGACACAGATCCTCGCATATGAGTTATATTTGCCTCGTTTTGTAGCTTCTGCGGCTTTAACAAAGCTCCCGATTGAGTTCCCTATTCCTTCCAAAATTTCAGGGTCCCAGAATTCATCGGGGAGTCCAAACAGTCTAACCCAGATTGGGGCTTCCAACAACCTTTCCTTCTCTGGGTTGTATCTTTCCTCCCAGTATTTCATGAATAAGCCTGCATTGTTCATGAAATACGGTCCCTCTTCAAAGATCCTGTTCCTGTCCTCCAGATTCGTGAAGATAGCTGTGAAAAACCCTTGTGCTCCCAACTTCAGGTCTATGTGACCCCTAGGTTTCCATCTTTGCTCAATCCATCTGTATAACTCTTTCTCCGGAGGCCAGTAGCCTATGAATTTGCATATCAGGGCATGGTCCTTCATATAACAGTTGTATTCCTCAAGCTTGTTGTTGGGAATGACATATCTTGGTTGTTTTTGTGCCCTAGGTAGGCATCTTCCTCTCATCCTTTTCTGCCAAAGGTTGCCCATCACTGGGGCGTAGCTTTCCTTCTGATTCTACTGCATTCCTCTTGCGCTAGTCTCCCCCGATACAACGTTCTTGAAGGAGGGGATCTCTCCCCTCCCCGTTGGATTTTCCATTTCCCCCTCAGCTCTTTCCTCTTGGAAATTAACCCTAGCGTTGCTGAAGAAAATTTACTTACCTGAAATGCAGGTGCTGCGCTGACCTTCTCCCCTGCCTATCCTCGGCGACTGTTCTTACTCCCGCACTCGTCGTCGATCATCCCCGTCTGCTGTGCCGTCTGCAAACCCTAGCAGCACGCATCCTGCTCGATAGTCTGTTAGGTGTTGAGAGATTATATATACTAATAATAAACATTAAAAACAAAGAAAAAATCAATTTTGAAAATTCAATGAGGTATCTCAAGGAAACAACTTCAATAATTTAAATAAATGATTCTCACGTTCATCAACTTGACCAAAGAAAAACACAGGGACTAAGGGAAAACCAGTTTCAATAGCCACACGGACAAATCCATGCCTCTTTCTCAAAAAAGCAACCTGTGAAAAGGTACTAATTTTGAAGTAAGTTCACCTATTCATGTACTATTTCCTTGAAGAACATGATACATTTGCATATTTCCTAAGTGATATTTCTCCCTAAACCAGTGCTTCTAAGTTCCCACTAGCTCTCATGTTTCTCCCTAGTGATCTATTGTCTCTTTCACAAAGGCAAAAGAGAGCATTTATCGTTCAATATAAATAGAACCTTGGAATCATTACCATAAAATGAACATTTAGTATTTGCATAGACAACGGAGAAGAACTGACCTCTGTACCGTACTCCATATAAAATATTTCTTGAACACCACCAGGAATAACAATGCAACTAAAACCAAAGGTTAGATACTTAATAAATTTCTTCCGAGAAGCATCCACCAATCAAAAAATCATGAATCAGAGTACATCCATATTGTTCTACATGACAGTCTCATCCATCCCTCACAATTTCTACGAAAATTTCATTATGGTTAAGAAAGTTACCAAAACATAATGTTGATAGTTTAACTTCATGTGATCTTGTTAGTATTAGTACTTACAACACTACTTGTAAGAGCCGTGATCCTAGGCAGGGGCATATAACTAGTATGATTGCACAGGGCTACAATGCTGATTGGTAAAACTAAATGTGGTTCTACAACAAACACTGTAGAAAAAAGTCCATCTTAGAAAACAAAATATTTTCACCCATACAAAATATTGGGAATACAAACTACAACAAGACTCATATCAAACTCCTCTTCTTACAATCTTCCTCTTTCAAGCAAATGACTAGACACCTATGTTGCACGAATCTTCTAGGAACTCAGCGTGTCGAGCCATAACCATACCCGAAACTCGACCACAACTTAACCATCATGTAATCATGTATGAGAGTTAATATAGACTTGGTTTTCCTTATAAATTGTCACCTATGGGTCTTATTCCCTTTTTTCTTGCAAGATAATGTGTTATTCACTTATTTATAACCCTTTTTATATATATCTAGACATATATGATGTTTCACTTGATGTTTCAGTCCATGTTTCCCTTTTTGGGAGGTGACATTTCTAAACGTACCTGTTTCGGAAAATTTCAAACGTTTCGACATTTCATGCAACTTAGATAGATAGCAAATAAAGACAAAATTGATGATTTGTCACATTTGTGCTTGTTATTTAGCATAACTAGATATTGTGCCTTGAAAGTCGATACATTGTTCGAATTTGTTTAATGTATTAATTTTATCTCTGTTTATTATAGAACGTGGAGGGTTTATAAAAAAGGTAGCAGAAAAGTTGCACTAGTGATATTATAGGAATCCAAAGAGAGGTTTGTAGTGCATGACTGAATAAATGTAGTGATGGGGATAATAGAGAAACTACTTAAGCAACTTCGACACCAAGTTGAGAAGTGCTTTCACTTGGTTCAAAACCTTCCAAGACCTAAAAGTAGTATTAGTCATTTACATTTGCTCTTCCTTAAATTAATGCAAAAATTTCAAAAAGATAATAAATTACCCAAAAGACACGTTTAACATCCCGGTTGGAATTTGGTTACCGAGCCAATAAGTTAGACCTTCTAGAACATGTCTAAGATTCAATGTAATATCACAGTCGATTCCATGAAATCAAATACCTATATCCTACATTAAAGCAATTCATTGAAATAATGACAAATTTGTTAAGAAGCATGAGGTCAACAGCTATAACTTCAAGGAATTATATCTTCCACTGGAATAGAACATTCATAAGGCTCAAGTCTCAAATGGATTCCATAGTAATGACATAACCTGAATAACATAGCTAATGCCATATAACAAAACCATCAAAAATGTTGATTGAAAGAAAACCAATTCTCAACTTGAAACAAAATCAAATATATGATAGCTGACATTGATCCTAAATTGCAATGAATTCAAAGTTACATCAGACATTCACATTGAAATAGGGAACCTATTACCAAAAATTCTGGATCATTGAGCAATTTTGCTCAAACTGTAGTTAGAGCTGCAGTTCACTGATGAAACCAATTGAGAATTAAATATCCACCTAGATTCTATTCTCATCTCATCTACCCTACAGCCCCCTCAAGGTGCATGTGCCAAAAATAGATGATGCCAGGTGCAAGTCTCAACAAATTTAGGAAGAAGCTTCCACATCCTTGGATGGCATGTATCAAAAACAGATGAGACAAGTCCCGCGATATTTTGTAAGGAGTCACACATGTTCACTGATGAAGCCAATAGAGCATTAAATATCAACTAAGATTCCATTCTCATGTCGTTTGCCCTACAACCCCCTCAGAGGGCATGTGCCAAAAACATATGATGGAAGATGCAAGTCCTAGGAAATTTTGGCACAAGAGTTCCACATCATTGGATGGCATGTGTCAAAAATGGATGAGGCTGGCTGCAAGTCCTAGGATATTTTGGAAGGAGATTCACACCTCAAACTTGACATTAAAGATAAAGTCAACCCATGTTATACAGTGTAGCTTGTAATCCTTGGAATGTGTTTCTTGAAGCTACTTCAAAAGAAAAGGGAAAGAAAATAGAAATGTCAATTGTGCCAACTAGAAAAAAAAAATTCTTTGCCTATAACAGCAACGCATAGAGTACACCTCTAAGGCTATGGATTAGCTACAATTTGAATTCTTGCAATGATAATCAACTAGATTCCAAACCTTATAAGCATGCTACCCATGATAATGCAGGGAACAAAATCTTTACAAATGTCAGTCAGGATATTGTGGTTGACAAAATCTTATGAAACAATGATCATGATAATGCAACAAAACTAATTCCAGTGATAATAAGCACTACTACTGTGAGAAAAAGGGTGGCTAGAGGCATTTGGATCAAGCAAGTGAAAGTTTTCAAGAGTTAGTGGATTACCTAAACCCAGTTGACATCCACACAGCAAAGGTTCCTTCGCATGGAAAACAAAAGAAGCAAACAATCCCTCATAATAACAGAGAAGCTTCATAAATTTATGATAAGTGGTTCCTCCTTGAAAATCCTCTTTAGAATAGAAAATCCATCCAATGCTCCATTTAGATTTGAAAAATTGCAATGCACAAACTTTATGGAGAGTAGAAGACCACTTGAGAAGAGGTTATAAAATGTTCATCCTGGAAATGTTAATGCTACTCTGAGAAAAAGGGTGGCTAGAGGCATTTGGATCAAAGTAGTGAAAGTTGTCAAGAGTTAGTGGATTACCTAAACCCAGTTGACATGCATAGAGCAACAGTCCTTTGAATGAAAAAAAAAGGAAGCAAACAATACCTCATAATAGTATAGAAGCTTGATAAATTTATGGTAAGTGATTCCTCTTTGACAATGTGAGTGGGCGAGGTGGACTCATAATTTCTTGAGGGTATTCTTGCTCCAACCCTTCCCTGAGTTATAAGCCCCGATAATTCTAGTCAGCAATAAATGGCTCCTTGACATTTCCAAGTCTGTTGACCTCATTCCTGAAACATGATTCCTTGCAACAATGTCATTAATTGATGCAAAAAGAGTTGTAATGTTCATGACTTCAACAAGGATATTCTATAGTGTTTCTTCTCTAAGAAGGACATCTCCCAGATGTCCCCTATTTGGAAGCGATGCCTTAATAGATGGAGTGCATCACCAACATCATCCAGGGTGTCCACTCATATACAAAATGTAACAATGAAGAACAAATTTTAGGCCACTTCCCTTTAACTCATGCAAAATAGACAAAAAGCCATAAACAAGCATAAAAATTAAGAGATTGTGCGAAAGTTGTTTGGTCTTCTAATCTAAACTTGATGTGAGAAAATGACAAGAGATTACCCATCAAATATAGTACTACTCCAGTAGTATTATTGACCCCTGAAAACCCTTAGCTCTATTTAGTCCCAAAAAGCTTTAACAAGGACTTTTTCTTTTAATTCAAGTTGTGGCCCTATCTTCTTTCTAATGTGTTATGGTCCTTGGTAAAGAGGAAAATATACTAATTTTTTATTTTGTAATTGATATTAATTATACCATGGATGGTTTTTTATTTTTAGTTGTGCTTAGGTATTAGGAGAATCAGTAGACCTTTCATTGGTCAGCAAGGTAGAACTGTGGTCTGTCACTAAGGAGGCCCAAGGTTAAGTTAGAGGGACTGCCCCCACACTCCTAATCCTATAACAGAATTGCCCACAAGCCACGCTAAGTAGGTTAACCGAGTTTCGAACATGCGCAGAGCTCCAATATTGGTCAACATATGCTTTCTAGTGCATGATTTCCACAGTTTGGCCTAACCCTGTGTGCTTTTGTGCCATGAATGTTAACATGCTTGTTTGGTTCAAGTCTCTGGTTCACATCCTACATACTTCTAATCAATTTTTTTTAACCCAAGACACTGAAAACAAGCTAAAAAATTCTTGTTATACGTTATTCTCAAAATGAGGTTCTCTGAAATTTTGCAAATATATTGAAAATCATATATAGAATTACATTGCATGGTTCGTTCAAATTATCAATTTTCCTCAATAACACAATGCAAAACATCTTTCTTGTGATAAAATTTGCAAGACTCAATTGTTTAACATCAAATATGAAACTTGGCATCCTTAGCGAGATTTATTCTTCAATGTAAGTTGGACAGTGTAAAATCTGTAAGTTTAGGATGCCATGCATCCATATGGTCTCACACATTCCAAATATAATTACCCATAGATGCATTGTAGCACTTTTGTGTGCCTTCAAATTTTATTACAGTCATAGGATGAGCCTTATGAATTCTAGGTGCTTTTCAATTATCTCTCTTCAACATATCCACTCTTGAAGCTAATCTAGGGCTACATAAATTTAAGGACATGCCATAAATCATATCATGTATGTACAATTATTAAATCAATGATTTCCACTTAAAAAAGAACTCATAAAGAGAACTTTAAAATAAAGAAACAATTTCTGGGCCACTTCCCTTTATGCAATATAGACAAAAAGCGATAGACAAGCATAAAAATTAAGAGATTGTGCAAAAGTTGGTTGGTGTTCTAATCTAAACTTGATGTGAGAAAATGACAAGAGATTACCCAAGAAATATCCATGCATCCACATTATCTCACACATTCCAAATATAAATACCCATAGCTTCTCTGTAGCACTTCGGTGCGCATTCAAATTTTATACAATCATAGGATGAGCCATATGAATTCTAGGTGCTTTTCCATTACCTATTATCAATGGTATCCACTCTTGAAGCTAACCCAGGCCTACATAAATTGAATGACATGCCATAAATCATATCATGTATACTTCCATTATTAAATCAGTGCCTAGTGAAAAGATAATAATTCATACAATTAATGTTAAGAAGTCAAAGAAGGGATCTACAAATTGTGACCAGAAATTTGGTACTAGTAGAGTCATTTGTTTATGGCATGTTGCAACTATTTGTGGTACGACAATGAAAGTTAAGGACTTGTTCATTTAGTAGTAGTGTACAACAATACTAAACAGGAACATAAGACTTCATGCATAAGTCCTCTTAATAGCATTCCACAGTGTACATCAACATGCACCATGTAGTCAGCATTGCCATCTTTGAATGTAATGGTGGCACTAGCATCAATGTATGTATAAAATCCCTTGATCTATTCACTACAAGTACATTTTTTTGTAGATATTCTTATGTAGATCTCCTATTCAAGGATTGCTACCATAATACATGATCATGGTAGCAACTTCTGATCATATAGAATCATCTCAAAATGGTAAATTTTTATTAACTAGAGATAGGATTTTGTGAAAGAATGTTTTGCATATTGGTGTAGATTGCATTGATAGGAAAAACATATTCATTATTTCTTCTTGTTCAAGCAAACTAGCAACAAACTCTGCAAAAATGGTGGAGGCATGATGACTCCAAGTCTTGCAACAAAAGTTAATGTCATGCAAAATTAATACCTTCCTTGGCATTGAAGGGGAGAAAAATAGAGTAGATTGTAGCATTCCATTATTTGCAAAGATAGATGATTCTATGGAGGAACTAAAGTACGTGATTTTAAGACCTCTTGGACTAATATCGAATCACAAAAGAGACCACACCATTCATTGAAATAGGGCCTCAAAATTCACCAGCTACCTCTAACCACCATTGACCAAGTCCAGCAACTACAACTTAATATGATATACCCTATGACTAAGATAAAACTTTGATAACTAGCATAAAACATAATTAAAATAAAAAAGGTGCATTTAATTGCTCTAATTGTGTGCCAAATAGAAATATTTAGAAGCTGGTGTGAAGATAATTATAAGTAGATTTTAGTTGGATGGCTTTGTGGAAAATGTCCTCATAGACATGCATGTGAAATGTGGAACTATAGAGAAGGCATGGTAATTGTTTTACAAAACGTGGTTTGATGGAACACTATGAAAACTTGATATGCACATAATTGACATGCTCTTGAGGCCCCAAAACTCTGAAAAGCTACAACATAAATGTATTGGGGTAGAATCCCAAAGATTTTATATTGTTCTTCATGTGTGCCTCTTTGGCAACTCTAGAACAGAGCATGGAGATTCATGAATGAATCAATGGAGTGGTTTTGAGATGAATTTGTTTGTATGGAATGCCTTTGTAAGCATGTATGTGAAATGGGGAAGCATATAAATTGCAAGTGATATGTTTGACAAAGTCCCTTAGCAAAACATTGTCCCATCTTCTAGTTCACCTTTATAAACTTCACAAAAACTTCTCATGTCGAGTATAAAATTTTCATCAAAGTTGTTGGTGGATTATTGTATCTCTGCAAATGTAAAGAATTGGCCCATACTCGAAGGTGCAGAGAAAACATAGCTACTAGTACCACTCTTGTGGGAACCTGGGGAAACTTTGCTGGCCATAGTTTCTGAATTCCCACCATTCAAAGGAAGATGCAACCAGGTTGGAGGGGAGTTCTTTCACTATGATTTTGGGTGGATATACATGCAATACCGTGTTGCTAGTAGTCCCAGTGCAGCAAAAGCTCCAACAATTGATCCAATAATAGGTACCATCTTCCCATTTTTCCCTTTGGAGTTCATAGGACTATTGCCATGAACAGGATAGGGTCCTCTAGACTTCCAGCAGGACTTCTTATCTTCATTATTTCCAACCCATTTAGTATTGGGTTAACATTGGTATTATCATATAGAGGACTTGTCGACCTAACTTGGATTTGGACCAAATTCACCCCAACTAAAGTGTTGGAAACAAATTATTGATAGAAAGACACATCTAACCCCCTTGCCTTGCTAGACATATCAAAATCTGCTAATGTAGATTGGCCATTGATATAGACATTGAAAATCAACAGATATATAGCTCAACTACCAGTATCACAGAAATGAATCTAAACAAAATATGTGAGAATAGAGTCCACACTAAAAATCCAAGAAGTTTTGAAATTTTGGGTTTACAGTACTGGATTCACTCACAACCATTTCCTATGTTGTTTCATAGACCATGTTAGGAGAAATAACGTCACTAACAAGAGCATTGTATTTTATAAAGATGGTATTAATAGAAGTACTCTTATCAATAGTTTTTATCTTCAAATACTTCTGAAGAGTCTTCCAAACTCTTCAGAAAGTATCATTCTTACAATTGATCTTAGTTCCTCCCATATTAATCGTATAGATTGTCTCCAGATCTATGCCATAGAGTGCATAGTCGTCCACAAGAGGTTGAATAGATAGAACCCTCATTGGTGTCAACCCATCAGGGGCCAAGACAACCTCAATGGCATTGAAAAATGCTAGAGACATTTCCCTTTGCCAGCATTCTTCCATCTTGAAGTAACATGGCAGCCCTAGAACTAGGTGTGGAGATCCATGAAGAAATAATTAGAAATGGGTTTCTATATGATGTGGTTCTAGAAAATTCTCTCAGAGACATGTATGCAAAATGTGGAAGTATATGGAAGGTGTTAGAGCCTAGATTTACCTTAGGCTGAAAAGGTAAGCTTCTAGGTCCACATCAAACCATGCTCAACCTCGTAGCTAGCCCTACAAGGACAGGAGAGGGATCTCTCTGGGTCAATCTCAGCAAAAGATAATCGATGGGGCTTGAGATGAGATGAATGATTTAATAACTAATCTTAGGCTAGGTATGAAGTGCAAGGATTTGATTTGATTTTTTGGGGGTTTTTTGTTGGAAAAAGGGGAAGGCAAATTTGGGTCCGAGGATGAGGCAAAATTTTTGCAGAGTTCTGGTTGGGGCAAGGTAGGCAGTAGCTTTGATGCTTTAGATTTAATGAATGGATGGATCAGACTGGTGAGGAGATAAGTAGGGCAAGAGGATCTCAAGAGTCCTCCTCAAATAGATGAAAACATGTAAAATTAAACAAAATTTCAAAGCAGAGCACAGTAGTCCAATGAATTCTACCTTAATCACTCATTTGTTTAATTTCAGAAGAAAAGAGAAGGGAAAATGATACACATAAATATCAGTGAACTTACAATTACATAGAGAAAAACACCATCAAAACACAAATCCACATGGATCCCAACAAGTGCTGCAAAACCCTGGTCTTTCCTTTGCCAAAAATGCAGAGATAAAATGTACAATGATGTGCTAAGCAATCCCAAGTGTCCAACCATGCTAATGACTGGAAAACAACATAATATAGACAAACATAGTTCCTACTTGCCTCTAGAGGTCGAGCTCACATGTTTAGGAGCTGATCCAACTGATGCTAAACTGGGAACTGGAATCTAGGCAACATAACAACATGCCTCTAGAAACAAGGAAACTGATTCATTCAGTCTCAAACAACCTCTAAACTGATGAATCTACCTCTACAAGTAAAAATATAATATAATTACATCATGATCCATCAATGTTTATCAAATTACATCATAAATTATCCATTAGGAAAGTAAAAAGGTCAAACTAGGAAAACTGGGCGAAAAACAATGGAAAACTGAGTCAAACTGGCAATTTTTCATGTATGCACGCGCCTGATTCTCTATGCGTCACGCCTATTTGGAACTGATTTTGGGGATCTTCCAAATTTCCAAATTGATCGCATGATAGCTCATTGGAAAGCCTTGCCTATCTACTTTCCAAACCAAGTGGAATTTCTAGATTTGGTGTCCATTTTCCCCTCCAAATATCCAATCGCCCAAGACTGCTTCCTGTGTGTCAAAATAGGAGTAGTGAGGTCATTTTTGAGTGTTTTTTGACCTTTTGAGGGCTCAAAACCTCCTCAGATTTCTTGGCCATAGATAGGCAAGCATAAATTCTCATGAAAAATCCATAAATGCAATTTTTTTTGGATTTGGAGCCCTCTACCAAAAGCGATCGCTACGTGGCGCGACGCATAGGGAGAGAAACTCTGTTTTTTGTGCAAAAAATTTCCAAAATGTAAAAATTGCTCCAAAGTTTTTGAAATTTGGGCTAGACCTTCTCTATTAAGTGCTATGCTAGGCTGAAGATGCTTCGGCCAATATCTAAAGATGATCATGCTCCTTTTGCCTCTTTTGCTTCTTTGTTGCCTTCTTTAATTTTGCCTTTAGATTCCTTATTCATGCTTTGCAAACTTTATTCCTTGCCATGTAATGAAAAGCCATGTGTCTCAGCAATTCCTTCTCCTTGTTGGCCTTGTTCAGCAGTCTCTCTAAGTGGATGTTGGCTCTTTCAAGCCAAGTCTCTCGATCGTCATTGATCTGTTGCTCTAATGAAGTGAATTCAATCCTCCTCCTTTGGGCAGCTTGGCGATTCTCCCAGATGTTTTGTAACTCCATGATTTCTTGTTGATCTTCAAGTTGATTGTTCCTTTGCTCCAAATATTTAATGACCCACTCAACCCTCTCCAAGTTGTGGGACAAGGCCTCAATATCCGCCTGCTACTCTTGTATGATTTCCTTAAGATTGGCGCTTTGCAGGCCCACATCTATATGACCATCCTGAATGAGAATGAAGTCAGTCTCTCTTTCACCTGAAGACCCCTCATCCTACATTTGCCTCTTGCCTTTGTCCTGTACCTATGGTACTAATGTCAGAAACGAGGCCCCTTCCACACCAGGTGGAGATAACACTCATTTTGCTGCTGTGAACAATTGCTCGGTGCCCTTCTGATAAGTGATGAAAACCGACATAGTAGCAGTGTGTGTCTGATGACCTTCATGCTGATAAGAAGGTCCACCTGTCCCTTGTCCAACCTCTGAAGATCCCTATGAAGCTCTGAAAATCTCGTGAGAGATGAAATCATCCCAAGTGATGCCCTGTAATCTAAGCTGATGAACCACCACAATTTTGATGAGAGCAAAATGGTAAATATTGTTGAACTACTGTTGAGGGGTCTTGTGTTGCACAAGAGTGGTCATCCTCTCTATGTTTTAGCACATGATGTAAGGGATGTTCATCATCCATACCTAGGTGAAATGCATGAGAAACCTGATGTGATAAGCATACAAGCGGGAGAACCACCCCTCACAGCTGAAATATTTCATGATACGTTTCATTAAAGGCGCATATTCATCTTTGAGGTACCGAAATGGAAACACTCTCTTGAGTTCTCTCAAAAATCCGGGCTTGATGTACGGTTCATGGGGTTGGTGGTCAATTTTCTGCCTCTTGTTCCAAGGTTCTCCAATGCTAGGTATGTCTGTTGCTAATGAAATGGATTCTGGTGTTAGTGTGAAAGTAACACCAGCTAGAGTGGATTGATTACCACGTAAATGCAGTACGAACAGATGAGCCAACTCTTGATGAAACTGAATATTAGCAACCTTCTCACAAAACTCATAACATGATTGATGCTGGAAACAAGAGATGGCAAGAGGGTAGGCCTGTAATTCAGTAAGGGTGGTCAATTCTTCTCTGATATGTATGCCACCTCTATGAGGCCTGTGGGGTGCATGTTCCTCCATGGGTGAGTCACTTTGGGTCTCCACTTCATAATCAGATGAATGATCGGATGCCATAACTGCTGGTAAACAAATTGCCTTGGAGAAATAGATGTTGATGTATGAAACTGTGTTGGACTGCCTTTAATGATTGTTCAACCTCTTCCACCAAGGGAAAAACATTGAAATGAGGGAGTATAAGGGGAGGGAAAAATAGTGGGGGGATTTAGGGACTGTTGGGATAAATGTAGTTAGGGAAATATGGAATGTTATGGGAGTTTTTGTATAGGGTTAGGGTTTGGGGATTTTACATTAGGAAATTTGGGAAAGGGAACTTGGGATTAGGGGATTAATGGATTTAGAGGGTTAGAGGAACCTAGGGAATAATGAAATCAAAAGACAAATGAGATTAGGGAGTGAATTTGGTGACAAAACAGTGAATTGAAACCCTAGCAGCAAGTTTCTTTGAGGTATTTTAAAAGGTAGGGTTTGATTGTTTTACACAAGCACTATGGAACACACACCATCAACAACCATTAATCTTGGATGGAAAACCATGAATGAAGCTCAACCTACTTGTATCGATGCGTTTTTGGGTGATTTTGGAGCGAATTTATAATTTTCGGGCTTCCTGGCTATATGTGCCACACAACATGCCCAATGCACCGCGCCCCACTAATGCGCCACACCCTTGTAAAATTACACAGAGTGTTGAGGCCCAATGCGCCACACCTCACCAATGCACTGCGCCTCCTGGCCAGTGCACCGCGCCAGTAATCTTACAACGATTTTCACCCAATTTCTCACTTGATCACCAAATTTGCTCTACCTTGCTTCTCTTTTGCAAATGAGCTTATCAAATGAAGGAATAGCTTATAGACCAGGAGCTTTTGAAATTTTGGCTCATGAAACCCACTTTTATAATGTTTTGGATTTGGCTTTATCTTTAAACTCTGTTTTTGGACTTTTTTCACTACTTTTTCACTTTGTGATGATTCAATAACATGGACTTTGCTTGATTTTGTAGGTGTTGGAGCTTCTTAGGCTAAGGAAAGAAACCAGGGTGCAGATGAAGGAATTTGCAATGAAGAAAAAAAACATTACATGATTCTTGTACAATAGAAGCTAAATACTCTGTTTTTTCCTCAAAACTCTGTTTTGAGGAAAAACACATTTTCGAACACTTATTGACCAAATTTATTGACGATAAAACATCCTCATGGCCTGTTGGTAATTATTTGGACACTTTAGTACATTTTTTGACAAAACCCTAATGGAACCCTGACCTAATTGACACTGAAACCCTAAAGAGAACCTTTTGCAATTTTAAATAAAAAGAAGACTGTATATGCTTTTTAACTAGCAGGTAAATGACATGAGGGAAACTGCAGGAGAACCACTACCGTCAGATGATCCATGCGCCTACAGAATGCAAATGATTGGGCGGGACACCTAATATGAAATGCAACAAGAGGATTTGATCTCTGACGGAGGGATGAACAGACCGACTCTAACATTGGCTCCAATGGGGATGGTAGCTCCTTGGAGGTGCCAAGAACTACAAATTTCTAGGAGAGTAGGAATTGCCTTTATCCATTAGGCTTTGGAGTCCATTATTTGGAGAAATTGACACAAGACTCTTGTTTCAATTTATTGACGGAAATGTGACTCAAACTGACTCAATTTTGAAATTAAAATGACTCAAAGATTGACTCGACAAACTCAAACCAAAACTGAAATCCTTCTTCAGAATTATAGCCTTCACTTCGAGCCCAAAACTGAAGAAAGACCATAGTACACACTTGCAATGAAATTGAAATAAAACGGTATGTACAATGACAATGTAAACAACAGAAAACTTCTCAGAAATGGTACCGTTTGAGTAGCCGACCATTGACCAGCCCTCCTGGACATTCTTCCCCATTCATCTCCTTCAGAAGAAAAGCATTCTGACCCCGATATGCAGCAATTTTGAAGGGACCTTTCCAGAGATTTTCAAACTTACTGTGCTTACCCTTTTCCTCATTCCTTGCATCCCGTTTCAGCACCACTTCCTCCAATTGGAATTTGTCTTCCTTTGCTTTTCTGTCATAGATTTTCTTAATCTTCTCCTGCAACTTGAATGTGTTTTGGAAAACTTCTTCTCTTGTCTACTGCAAATGGACCATTTTATTTAGTCTTCTTTGCATATGATCTTCTTCACTATTGGCTTCCTGAAGAAGTTTAACTACCGGAGCTACAAGAGAGGTAGGAAACACTATATCAACTCCATAAACTAACTCAAAGGGGGACATACCAATGGATTTCTTCTGATTGACTAGATCTAGCCAAAGTGCATTGACCAACTTCTTATGCCAACTCTTCTTGTTTATTTCTAGCAACTTTTTAATGATGTTGACCAAAGATTTGTTAGAAGACTCTGCCAATCCGTTGCCTTGTGGATGATAGGCAGTTGAGTGTCCCAAAATGATTTTATACTTGTTACAAAACTCAATCATCCTTTTTGATCTGAAAGCTGCTGCATTATCAGTGATCAACTTATTCGGGCAACCAAAATGAGACAAAATGTTATTCTCAAGGAATGAAATTATTACCGCATCCGTAGCTTGTCTGGTGGGAATTGCTTCGATCCATTTCGTGAAATAATATGTCACCGTGAGGATCCACCTATGCTGACCTGAAGAAGCGTGATGAATTTCACCAATGAAATCCAACCCACACTGCTGAAAAGGGGCACTCACCTCAATGGGCTTAAGCGACAATGGCTGTAATTTCTGCCTTCCTTCAAAAATCTGACATTTATGACATCTCTTGACAACCTTATATACATCAGCAAACAATGTTGGCCAATAGTATCCCGCTCTCAGAATTTTATTTGCCCTTGTTTTCCAAAAAAGGTGACCGCCACAATCTCCTTTATGGAAATCCTCCATGACCTGCTTCGCTTCTTCTTCCACCAAACAAGTCAACAAAACACCACCAGGATCTTTCTAATAAAGTGCAGAATTCAAAATACAAAACTTAGCAGCCTTTAATTTCAGAGTTCTACTTTTGTTTCTAGCCATGCCGGGTGGTGGTGACAAATTCTGAAGCACATATATGATATCTGAATACCACGGAGAAAGAACAAACATTTCAGATACCTGTATTGACGAACCTTGCTCAGTATCATCGGACATAACAGTGATTAGATTTATGTCCAAGGCGTGCAAATTCGATTCATCCATTAACTTCGCTAGCCCCTGCCCTTTAACAAGCTTTGTGGGCTTTATCTCCACATCGTACTCCAACAAAGCTGCAATCCACTTGCCTCGTCTTCCTTCCAGGTCTGTTTGCACTAAAACGTCCTTGACAACAGCATTAGGAACATAAGCCAAAATATGCGAGTGCAAAATATATACCCAAAAATCTTTCAATGCTTTTACAAGTGCAAGGGCTTGCATTTCAATGATGTTGTACTTCAAGGCTACATCTCTTACAGCTCGGCTGAAAAAAGCAATTGGTCTTTCATGCTCATCTCTTTTCTGCATTAACACAGCTACCATAGTATGCTCCGAAGCAAATGAAAACAATATAAAATCCTGAGTGTAATCCAGGCTAATTAGGACCAGAGCTGAAGAAAGAGCCAATTTTACTAAATTGAAAGATTTTACAGCCTCCTCCATCCATTTCACTTGGCTGTTCTTCTTAAGCATGTTTGTAATCTCTCTTAGGTGTTCAGCAAGATTAGGCACAAAGTGGCGTAAAAAATTCATCTTACCATTAAAAGATTGTATCTCCTTCTTGTTCCGGGGAAGATCAATTTGCTGAATCGCTTCTACACATGCTGGATCAATACGAATGCCATCTTTTGAGATAATGTGCCCAAGTAGATTTCCCTCATCCATGGCAAACAACCTCTTCTTCGGATTCAGCGACACACCATATTTTCTGCACTTTTGAAAGACAATTTTCAAATGATACATGTGTTCTTCATCTGAATTGGAAAACACCATCAAATCACCAAGGTACACAACCAAAAAGACATCCTTCTCATTTGCGAAAGCCATATCCATTTCCCGCTGAAACGTGGCACCTGTGTTCTTCAAACCAAAAGGCATTTTAGCGTAATGAAAAGTTCCCCACGGAGTGGTGAACGTTGTTTTGTCTCGGTCATCTTCATGGACCAAAATTTGGTTATATCCAGAATAACCATCAAGTAGTGACATACGAGATGCTCCAACTACTCGCCGAAGTATATGATCCATTTTGGGCAATGGATAATTATCCTTTAATGAAACTTTATTGAGATTCCTAAAATCAATGCACAAGCGAATATCACCTGTCTTCTTTCGTACGGGCACCAAATTAGAGATCCAATCAGAAAATCTGATGGGAACAATGATTCCTGATTTGTACAACCTATTTACCTCCTTCTCAATTGATGGCAACAACTTCGGATTTAGCCTTCTTAACTTCTGTCTAAAAAGGTTTCTGATTAGGCTTAATGGGGATAGTGTGCTGAATTATATTGGTATCATATGTCTTCAAGTCAGAATAGTCCCAAGCAAACACGTTAGCAAAAGATGACAACAAACTGATATATTTGGCCTTTACCCTTTGTGGCAATGCTTTAGACAATTTTACCATCTTTGGATTTTCAACTATTCCAATATTGACTTCTTCAACACCCTTCTCTGTTGGCTGCAATGTTGGTTTGCGGGCTACGCATCTCGATCAAAGAGTTCTTCTAAAGGTATCAAGCCTTTAGGAATAATATTATCCTTTAGCTGCAACACTTCCATTTGATTGATATGCACATCATCTTTACCATCATCATGTTCTACATCAATTGAGGTATCTTTGAACTTACCTTTGTTTTGCAAAAAATCATCAATCTCCTCATCATCTTGGAAAACTTGCCAATATCTCTGATTGTTCGGGACAGTCGGACAATGCTTCACATGGATTTCAAATTTATTACTGGAGTTCATTGGAATCTTCAAACTACTTGCTGCCTTAGCAAGTGCATCTGCAATGCCATTTTGAATACGAGGCACACACGTCAAGGTATAATCTAAAAACAACTTCAAGATATCTAGGACTACATTTCGGTAAGCCCGCATCCGAGTATGCTTTGCTTGATATTCACCTTTGAGTTGCTTAATCACAAATTCAGTGTCGCCATATACAACAATCCTCTTAGCATTCAGCTTTCTTAGAATTTTTAGGCCAGCAATCAAAGCTTTGTACTCAGCCTCATTGTTCGAACAATCAAAAGCTAACTTGTAAGAACATACCCGCACATTACTAAGCAGTTTGTTTGGAGCAAAAAAAGGACTACGTACCCAAATACCAATTCCAGCACCATCATTTCCCATTGCACCATCAAAATCCATGGTCCACAGACCCTCTTCATCTTCTTCTAAGTGCTGAAATTTTGTCGGCTCGTTTTTCCTACTTGCTGTCCATTATCTTTAGCTGATTTCTTAATAGTATTTTGCTGTTCTTGTCCTTCTTTCTTCAAAACTTCTCTAAAATTCTTTGTTATTTCTGGAATATTTTATGCTTCAACTAACTGACTATCTATATCATTGAAACTATCTGAATACAAAACAAAAGACTCTAGATCTGTATGTACATAATTAATCAGATGATTAATCGGTTTCTCCTTGCTTGTAATCATGTATTTCATTTTTTGTTCCCGGTATAATTTTCTCATTTGGCCAAACACATGAATCGTTGCATAGGATAAATCTAGTTGTAATGTCCCTTTCAATTTGGCTCCCCAAGACCTAGAAAGAAGCATACCAAATCTGGGAGGAATGTCTGCCACAACAATATCCATCAAAACATTCTTCGTGGGGATCTGATCCAAACTTACAACCAAGTCTTTAATGAGCCCAATACATCTCACTCTGCTAGAATCAAATGAATAGAGATCATGGTATTTCCTAGTGATGTCCAAACCCAACTTCTCCATGATAGCCTTTGGCATAAGATTGTGCGAAGCTCCGGAATCAAACATGGCATTATGCAACACAAAATCATGCAATCTTAGACTGATATAAAAAGGTGGCAGATCACTGTTTGGAGATTCACCATTCAATGCTGGTACAAAAATCAGTTTGGGTTGATCATCTTCCACATTCACCATATCAGACATTGGATCAAAATTCAAAATTTTAGAGACTTGACCTCTATCACTGTTGTTCCTCATTATTCAGTCAAGGGAATGGATACCTTCAATTTAGAAATTTCATTTTCTAAACTAAAAGCTGAAGTCTTTTCTACCTCTTTCATTGGGACATCTTTCTTTTCCTTTTCCCTTGATGCAATTGGCTGATTTGATTTTTCTAATGATGATGATTTGCTGATATTAGGATCAACTATCTCTTTTCCTTTATTTTTTCCAACAGGTGAATCATTCTTTGGTGTTGAAACTTCCTTTCTCTTTTGAATTGGGTTAACAGACACATCTCTGTTTCTATGTGAATATTTCCACTGCTGGGTGGATAAAGCATTCATATAACCTCTTTGATACTCATCTGATTCTTCTTCCAAAACTACGTCATTTTCTAGAATGAAATCGTCATCTTTGTGTACAGTTGAACTTTCTGCATACTCCTCATCTTCAGTAATATAATAGGCAAATCATAAGGAGTAAAGAAGTGGTTTCTTCCCCTATCACATTCTCTTCCTCATCTAATTCTGGTTCATGTACAAAATTTTGCTGTGGAGTTGTCTGTATTGGTTGTTGTGCTGTCTGATCTTGGGCTTGCTGCTCTCTTTGTTTGATTCTATACTATGGCTGCTATTGGCCACGGAAGTTAGGATTTCTAACTTGTGGCTCAGGTTTGTCAAGTTTCACCCTTTCTAGCATCTGCTCCACCTTCCAAAGTAATTGATCCGATGAGGAAGACTCTTCTTTTATTGTGACCTTCTTTTCTGCTCTTGCTCTAGCCCTCTTGGCCAGTAGGTTTGCTTCAACACTGACCGTGATCTTCTGCATGTCTTCCATCATGGCTGGCTCTCTCTCTCTTAGTTGATAGGCCATGTCAGCATCAAAATCATCTGGAAACTTCATCATGGCTAGCCCCACGGGTGGCCTTAGGTGATCAGGAATTGCATTATAAACAGAATTTAATCTAATGTAGTAATCTTGGACAGACTCACCAACATTCTGTTTGATGTGCTCGTACTCAGAAAGGATATGAAGCGGATTCTTCTTGACTTCCCAAAAGTCTAAGAATTGTCTCTATAGATTGGCCAAGGTGGTGATACCTGCAGCCGGCAAAGCTCTGAAACATTTCCTAACTTCACCCGCAAATGTTTGTACAAAGAGTCTCATTGTCACATTTTCTACATCGATCTCATGAAGATCACAGAAATCCGTCATTCTGTCCACATGTTGTTGAGTTGTAATACTGTGAGGAGTGCCATCAAACAAAGGAATTTTGCTTTGATAATCAGCAGGCATATTATCCAAAACTTCAGGCAGCACGAGAGGTGCAAAACGAGCAGCCATCACTCTTGGTGGATTCGGTCTGGGGGATGTTGGGGGAGTGGGTGCAACTGATGTGTGAGGTGTATGAGGAGGGGTGTGCAGAGGAGAAGCAATTTTGGATGTAGAAGGAGTAGACGGAGGCGAACTTACTGCAGACTCTTGATATGAGACAATAGGTTGCACAGGAATGGTGGGAATGAAAGGTGGTTCAGTTGGAATTCTTGAGCTAGAAGCAACTGTGGAAGATCCAAGGGTTGCAGATGCAGTTTCTAGGAAATCAACAAGGTTTGATGCCACAATTGAACTTTGGAGTTGGTTCAAAATATAATCATCAATGGAATGATTAGCTCTTTAAGTTTCTATATCTACAAGAAATTGTGGATTAGGGATAGTAGAATCAACAGCACTTTCGGATTTGGTTTCAAACAATGACAATTCAAACTGCTCATCAAAATCAAGCTCTTCAATATACTCAAAAATCGTAGGACATGAAGGGGATTTGAACACGGTGTTAGGTTCCTATACCAATAGGTGTCATTTCTCATGATTGACTGTGGAAATACCAAATATGATCATCCTTTCCATGCTGCAAAGGTTCCATATTATCAATAATCATGATTCAGATAAAGAGAAAAGAAAGGAATCCCAAATAAAGACCGGGAAAATGGCTTGGTAAAACATGCAAACATAGAAGTGCAATCACTGACTTTCTCACAGTTGATGAATAGCCAAACAGTTCAACCCTGGCTAGATCATGTTTAAATTTCTTGTTTTAGAATAGGGAATAAGATTCGCTCAAAGAGTTCAAGCTTGGCAGATCACTAGATTAGATAGAGAAATAAAGGGCCTAATTACTCAATCTGAGCCCTTGGTTGAAATAAGGATAGCTTTAGATAGGAGGGCAGTGAAAAGAAAAGAGGAAAAGCAAGGTTTGCTAGCTCAAATGCACCCAATCAAAGGAAGAAAAAATGTTAGGTATTTTAGGTTGGCTAGGCAGATAATTATGAGGTTGCAGAAAGCAGAGTGATGTTCAGTTTAAACAGTATCACTAGTATCATGGCAAGGTGGCTACAAGTTCAATGGAGCATGACTGACTTCCCATTCCATTTCCCCCACAAATTTCACTAACATCCCTGTTACACAGTAAATTGTCACCGTTGGTCATCGTCCCTGTTACCCTTGTTTTCGTACATTGGAGGACACATTTCGGGACCTGTGACCAGTGACATAACCTAAAAACACCTGCATTATGTTCCCCTGAGTATGTACTTCATGTTCCCTGAAGACACCTTTTGCAAATTATCCCAAAAAAGTGCCCTTTTTCCATTAGCGCAAGTACACAGTGTCTTACCCGCGCCAATGACTCAGTTCCTCAAAAGGGGGTGCGCCCATTGGCGCTCTGTCCTAGAGCAACACCCGCACCACCTAAATTTGGTAATGATTTTTGGCCAACGTGCATCCATATGTTTTTTCCTCTCTTGTCATGAAGTTCTATGAGGGAAAAATCCTCAAGATAGAGGTCAAAAGTCATTGATTATCCATGACAACCATGCTGAGTAGCTTTTCAGGGATAATGCCAATCTGCAAATAGTGTCCTGATACAATGTATCTTCTTCCCTTCTCCATCTATAAATGACTGTCCTCATGCATTAAACCAGTTAGTTTTTCTAGAGTCTTTGTGAGTGCTGAAGTAATGCTAGAGTGATAGTAAGAATTGAGAAGCATAGGGAGGTTATGCTACCGGAATCCTGAGAGAGAGAAGGTCTTGCAAGGCATACATAGCTGCTCGCCCAGTCAAAGGAGGATCTGACGTCAGAACTTGGTTGTATTCTCTTTTGTTTTATCAATAATAATGGACGACTATCATTATGGTTCCACTCATGTATCTTTACTGTGATGTTTGAGTTGTATCTTTTCTGACTGATACATAGTTGCATTTCTTGGCTTTTATGCTTGTATTTGTCTTGTTCTTCGCATGTGCAGGTGTCTATTCATGGAGATCGTGAGGATTGTGACCAGCTAAAGCGAAAGAACGGGAGCGACGACACTTCTACGAATATAAGCGTTGGATTCGAGGTAGGCTCTTATATCGATCTTTGATTCGCAATTAGGAACCTGCGTGTTAGCGTTGTGTGATTGTTGCTAGACCCCATTTGGGGCTAGTGGGATCGCCTTTGTCCGCAAAGGGGATTTACCTATACAACAATTTGGCGACTCCGCTGGGGAAAAGCTTGTTGTTTTATTTTGTTGTTTGATTTGTAAACTTTAGACAGAGCCTAAAGCATGGCCAGATAGCCTTCGAAACACTATTGCTTTGCAATAGTGAAGTAGATCAAAGACACTTCAGTCAATCTCCAGTTTGGTTTACGGACTGAACAATTTTGACTTTGTCTTGCATGTTAATTTTTCTCTTGTTTGCTGGCTTGAAAAGCTTTCTGGTTTGAATTTCTTGTTGTTTCTTGCTTGCTGGCTTTTCTAGATACTATAAACCAAGCTTTGGACCACCTGTTTTGTTTTTTTACTTGGAAAACATTATTAGCGCGGTTTTTCTTTTTACAGTCGCACCAATTGGCGCTTGTTGCTCACTGACAACCCGTGCCAATCCCTTTATAGCGCGAGTTGCAGTCTGACAGTCGCGCCAGACTTGTTAACTTTTCCAGTTAGCTTGTTTGTCAGTCTTCTGAGCTTGGATTTGTATCTTGTTGCATCTTTTACAGCTTCTGGAAGTTTGTTGGACATTTATGTGACTGGTCATTCTTTTTCTCCTTCAGTTGTTTGCTTTTTTCTATCGATTTTATATCGAGCCTTCTGTAGGAAATTATGGTTTAATGATCCAGTCAACTTTTTGATTGTTTTCCACACTCCTCTGGTAGTTGTACAAGTTTTGCATTTTATGCTGCAAGTAATTCACTCTTAGCTTGTTTATTTCTTGCTTGACTTCATTTGAACTTAGATCACAAGGTTCATTGAAAGTCTTGGTGTTTTCTTTGCTTTGATAGGTCATTTTTGACGTTTCAGAATTGGTTCTGGATTCCTTTGAGTGAATTATCTGTTGAATGCATGTCTCTTGAGATCTGTTGAATGCATCATACTATTTTAAAAGAAAAGAAAAAACAAAATATCTTTTGCTTTTATTAATTAGCATTTCTTGTTAATTGTTGCTTTAAAAAAAAAAAAAAAAAGATTTTCGCTTCTTGTTATTAGCTGCATTAGGATCTTTGTGATCATTTTGTTTGTATGAAAATCTCAACTCTCCTGTAGATAGAGTTCATTCAATGAAACGATACAATTTTCACATATAGTTTGCATTTAGGAAGTTTCGAAAGATCACATACGGTAGGACCAAAAACTGAAACATAATTGAAGATAAACTATAAAATAAACTCAATGAACCTAAGAACGCATTGGAACATAACACACATATTCTAGAGGTCTAGGTTAGAGACGTGTTCTGGCGTCTTTAAACCTGGTAGTTTATCATTGAGTGGTTGGGTGATTCCTCCACGGTGTAACGGTAAGTGCCAGTACGGATTGTGCTCCCACGTACCGTCGTGTATATATTGGGAGACCCCTATAGGCTTGTAACCTTTTATCCATAGGAAGCCGAGTCTGCCGCCTTACAAGCCGTAATGCACTGAACACAGCATTCGGGAAGATTGACTGCAGTACGGGAAGTCCTTGGTTTTCATCTGATTGTCAAGGTGTATAAAGAAGTTTTACGGATTGTTTGGTAAACCTCTTGCCTAGTTCTCCAGAGTAGTCACTTTTGATCCTTTTCAGACTCCCTAAAAGAAAAGGTGTAAGTGAGCATCTTGTCACTTCGTGCTCATTAAATATTCGAAGGAGACTAGAGTCATCTTTTCATCCTTTTCTCGACTCTTAAAAAATGAAAAGGTCCAGTTCAGTGTCTTAAAATTTATTTGGCCACGATCACATATAACCCGGTTAAATTTTGTTGTGTTAGTCTGAGTAGGGACTGGTTTCGTTAAATTACCTAGGATTTTGTGAAGTTTCATCCTGGCGGAATTACCAATCTCGTCTTCCGAGATCCCGGTCAATCTTAGCTCTCGTGCTCCAGGCGACAAGGGTTACCAACTGTATTCAAACCCTATTTGGGAACCTTCTCAAAACGGTGTCCCTTTCTGGGAATATACTTCTCCTCGACAACCATTTCCTGCTGATATGGAAAACCCATCCCCTACTACGACTGACGAATCCGGTGTACCAGGGGACGAAATTCCCCATACAATGGAATCTACACATGTTAGTAGAGCTGCTACTACCAGGGGACTACCTCTTGGCTATAGAGCAATGCGTGATTTTCTATCATCTCCTTTTCCGACTTCAATTTGGTCACCACCCGTCTTCTCCAATACAGAGCCTTCGACTCCACCACCTCGCGGTACAGCTGTTACCTCAGTGATAACCCCTCCAACTATATCTGTGGCCTCTTCGACCCCTCCTTCTAGTCAACCTTCGACCTCTTTCTTCCTAGGTTTTGATCCTGCATCAAATATCCTGCTTGGAGGACAATATGATCAGTATATACCACCTCTTGGGACTAGGACAGGTCAATTTTCTGTAGGAGAGATCTCAGTGCCACTGTCAATCGATTGGGGTTCCACCTCTTATCACAGTGGTCAAGCGTCGTATGCGCAACCAGACCAACCACATCAGCAAAACCTACAAGGACAATCCTTTCAAGGGAACCCTTTTGCTTCTAGTGGTCTCTTTTTTACCTCTCAGACACAACCTAATGGTAATCCAGGCCAACCTTCCACTCAGCAAGCTCAACCTGGTATCTAGCAAAGTTCTCATACTGAACAAACCAGTCAATCATTTGTTAACCCAAATCAACCTAACGTCCAGTATACCCAAGTTTCTGGCCAAGCTGCCCAATTGATTGGTCAACCAACTGTCCAGTATACTCAATCTTCTGGACAAATTGGTCAGCCTCAAACACAGTTGGGCCAATCATTTACTCAGTCCACTCCGCCATCTGGCATGATAGGACAACCTTCTGCTACACAACAACAACCTCAGTATCAGCAGGTAGGCCAACCTCAGTATCAGCAGGTAGGTAAACCTCAGTATCAGCAGGTAGGCCAACCTCACTACCAGCAAGGTTATCCTTCTGCTCAGATAGCCCAAGGTTATCCGTCTACTGGCGCTACTCAACCCAGCACTTGGACCCAAGTAGGATCCCAAAATCCATCTGGTTCTCAAATGCAGGCTGGAGGTCAATCTCAAACATTTTATCAAACTCAGCCTGGGTCTCAAACTCAATTTGGGGTCCCACCACCCTATGATTATCAACAACCTCAAGGGTAACCTTTGTTTGCCCCTTACCAGAATTATCAACAACCATATGCTACCTTTGCAGCATCGTTTGGTAATCCATACGCTGGGGGGCAGAACACAAATCCCTACGGCCAATACACCATGGGGCCGCATCCGTCAGGGAAAAGCCCATGGGGGAAACCACCACCTGGTTGGAATCTGGGCACTCCATCCTACCAGCAGCCCCAGATGTCTTTCAATCCTCAGTTACCGTTCTTAGCGACTTTAGAATTACCGGATGTGTCCAAACTAACTAATGATCCTATTCTTCATAATCCTTATTGGCCTCCGGTTCCCACCAAAATTCCTGGTGACTGTCCGAAATTCGATGGTAAAGCTAATGAAGATCCACAAGCTCATGTCATGACCTATCATCTCTGGTGTTCATTGAATTCATGGCTTGATGATTCGATTCGGCTTCACCTTTTTCAAAGGACTCTCACTGGCTCTGCCGCTAAGTGGTATATTGAGCTTAATCGCGGATCCTTTCAGGATTTCAACTCATTGGCTATGGCATTCCTCACTCATTTTCAGTTGCCCATTCATTATGAAATGGGCACACACCTCCTCACATCCTTAAAACAGACAACCGCTACGCATATCTCTGATCACATCCATGAATGGAGACGGCGTAGACGTCTGATTAAATTTTGGATTCCCGACCAGATTCTTATGGATTGGTTCACGACTTCGTTCGTTCCTCAAATAGCTCGGGACATTGCTATGGGACCGTGTGTTACTGAAGAGCAAGCTATCACGCGTGCTCAATACCTTGACTTGGTTTATTCCTAGTCAGGTACATTGTATGATATTTTTCCTGATGCCCCTAGACCAGGAACATCCAAAGCCTCGCCAACACCTACTGTTGACGGCATTATTGGGTCTGTTAGTTCATCCTCTAAGAAAAATTTCGCGAATCCTAGGAAGCAAAAGTCCAATGCTCCAATTGAAACCACTTCCCAGGTAATACCTACTTCTAAACAGACTTCCGAGGGTAATGCTGTTCAGTCCACCACGACAGACAAAGCCTCGAAAGCAAAAAAGAAAGGGAAAGAGAAAAATAAGAAAGAACAACCTAAACAGGAAGCACCTAAACCTCAATCTGAGGAGAGTGCCAAACGCAAACCCAAGTATCCTTGTCTTATCTGAGATGAAGATCACTATACCAAAGACTGCCCTCGGCGGTCTGAAGTTAGTCGTTTGTTGAAAGGCACTCCCGGGGTTCCTGCAGTGCTTAAAGAACCCTTTCCCTCATAGCAAACTCAAATGGTCGCTGACCACTCTCAACCTCCCTCTTCCTTCGGTTCCCAAGTGTTCATGGTGGGAACAATACCTGTTAATATCAGTACTTGAACAAAGGATTATCCATCTACCGGGAAGGAGCCTGAGGTTCCCCACAGTGCTCCTCTGTTCAGTTCAAGCCCTCTCCATATCGAAAGACCTAGTACTGAAACACCTCTTTGACCCCCTCCAAAAGGAGTACTCCGGAAATCTTCTTACAACCCAAATGCCCGTGATGCTCAGCACTACAATATCATTGAGGATTTAGCCCAGACTCCATCGGCTATGTCCGCTTTAGAAGTTCTCTAGAGCTGCCCCTCTCAGAGGAAGTCCTTTCTATCCGCTATCGGCGGCATAGACCCGGCTGACTCAGATTTAATTACGTTTGACTTAGACCGCCATACACAGAGATTGCCTCCCCAAATTGCATTCCTTATACAGGTCGTTATTGATAAGAAAACTATCCATTGTACAGTCATCAATGAAGGTGCTTCAACTTGCATCATGTCTGTTGCCTGTTGGAAAGCTATTGGTTCTCCGATGTTGAGTCAGTCTCCCACAACCTTGTAAGCTTTTGATGGAAGAGCATCCCGTCCTTATGGTATCCTCCCACGTTTACCCATCTCTTTGGAAGGGAAAACGGTCGAGATGGAAGTTGAAGTCATTGATGCTACTCTAACCTACAACCTCCTTCTTGGACGCAGTTGGATCTATGCAATGCAAGTTGTCGCTTCATCTTACTTTCGTATCATTCATTTCCCTCATCAAGGGAAGATTATTACGGTCGACCAGCTGTCATTCTTCGCTTCCTCTTTGGAAGGAACTATCCCTTTTGTAGATCATGCCTCCAAATCAATTGAGAGTCTAGGTCACGACCTTTTCAAAGATCCCGCCCTTATGGGTGTTTTTCCATCTGCGCCTCCGAATGTTGCTTCCGTCAATATGATTTCTACTTGTCTTGATCCATGGATCGTTCCTCCCATCGACCAAGTAGATTCTTGGGGCAACCAGATGTCATTGAGTCCTGCCGAACTCAACTACGCTGAAATCGTAGCTGCATCGGCTCCTTCTTCTGAACTTGCCCTTTCCAGCAAGATTTTCCACACGTTCGCTCCATCCTTAGGGCTTGTAGATCAAACTTCTTCGGATCCCTTAAAAGAAACATTTTCTTCCGACGAAGCTATTATTGAGACTATGTCTCTCAAGGAACCTCCTTGGCATGATACCCACCATCGTTCCTCGTTGCTCTCTGTCCCTCAGGATATGCCGACTTGTGTCCAGCGGTTTTCTCCTTGCTCCCCATTTTGATTCCTTCAGTCACCTGTTCAAGTTTACCAAGCCTCTTCTGAAGGTAATATGGCAAACATTACGCAAACCCAGCCCATTGATATCTCTATAAAACCAGGGATTGTTGAACACATTCACATTGGAGTCACTTGTACTCCGGAGGAGATTCAACTTTATTCAAACCTTTTTCGCGAATTTCGTGATGTTTTTGCTTGGTCCTACGAAGAAATGCCTGACATTGATCCTAGCATAGTGGTGCATGAAATCATCACATACCCGGGTGCTAAGCCTGTTCGTCAACGTTTACATCCCGTACACCCCCGCAAGGCTACAGGGATCAAGGCCGAAGTCGAAAAGCTTCTTAAAGCCGGTTTTATTTATCCTATCCCACTCACAGATTGGGTTTCCAATATTATACCTGTCACTAAGAAATAGGGAACTATCCGCGTTTGTGTCGATTATCATGATATTAATCGAGCCTGTCCTAAAGATAATTTCCCCACACCATTCATTGACCATATTATTGACGAGTGTGCGGGAAGCGAGATGTATTCTTTTATGGACGGTTTTTCTGGTTACAACCAGATCAATATTGCTCCCGCTGATCAACACTAGACCGCTTTCATCTGTCCATGGGGTACGTTTGCCTATAAGAAGCTTCCTTTCAGTCTAAAAAATGCTGGCGCTACTTTCCAATGTGCAATGTCCTACGCTTTTCATGACATACGACACATTGTACAGTCGTACCTGGATGATCTTCCAGCTCATTCAACCAAGCGTCAGGACCACCCTACTCACCTTCACGAGATATTTCTTCGCTGTCGACACTACCGCATCAGGCTTAATTCTCACAAGTGTGTCTTCTACATAGAATCGGGTCGACTTCTAGGATTTGTCGTCTCCCACGAGGGCATCCGACTGGATCCCCTCAAAGTCGAAGCCATAGTGAATCTCCCTCCCCCTGCTACCTTACAACAATTGCAAAGCTTGCAAGGCAAAGCGAATTTTTTACGTCGTTTCGTTCCAAACTATGCCGAGGTGGCTAAAGGTTTTACACGATTACTTAAAAAGGATGTCCCTTTTCATTGGGATACTGTGGCTCAAGAATCTTTTGAGCGACTCAAGGGTCTCCTTGTTTCTGCTCCATTGCTTCGCCCTCCAAACTATCATCGTGACTATACCCTGTATTTAGCTGCCGCCAGCACCACTATCGGCATGGTTCTTGTTCAAACCAACGATGATGACACTGAGCATGTCATTTATTATCTCAGTAGAAACCTCTTAGATACGGAAACTCGATATGCCCATGTCGAGAAGTTGGTGTTAGCCGCCGTTTGCGCTGTCCAACATTTCCGTCACTATATTCTGCTGCACACTACTACAGTGATTTCCGATTGCAACCCCATGACGTATATCTTGTCACGCCAGTTGCTGGGGGGCAAGTACTCAAAGTGGATTGTCATCCTCCAAGAGTTTGAATTGGAGTTTGCCACTACCAAGTCCAAGAAATCGCTCGTTTTTGCTGAGTTAATTTGCTCTTTGCCATCTTCTTCTTCACCATCTCATGCCGAAGATCACATTCCGGATGAGACTTTGTTTCTCATCAGCACCCTCGACCCTTGGTACGGTGACATACTTATATATTTGCAAACGTCCTCCTTTCGCCCGGGCACTTCCAAAGACGCCCGGCGAAGGATTCGTCATCAATCTCAACCATATCGTATCATTGGGGATACCTTATATTGCCTCAGTGCCGACTCTGTTCTCCGCCGTTGTCTTACTCACGAGGCAGCTGAGCGAGTATTGAATGACTGCCACTCCAGTGCTTGTGGTGGTCACATGTCTGGATATGCAACTACCCAAAAAATCCTCCGTGCTGGCTACTTTTGGCCCTCTATCTTTAAGGATTGCATTCTTGCGGTCCGCTTCTGTCATGAGTGCCAGATATTCCAGCGAAAAATGCGAGCACCCCCTGCTCCTTTGCACCCTGTTGTTACCGTCAGCCCTTTTTCCAAATGGGGCATTGACTATGTCACCTGTAACCCTCGCTCGGCCGGGGGGCATGGGTTTATCATCGTTTCCGTCGATTATTTTACTAAATGGGCCGAGGCGATGCCTACACTGAATGAAGATGGTCACACAACGGTGCAATTTTTATTCAACCATGTTATTTCGAGATTCGGCGTCCCTCAAGCCATCATCACTGATCACAGAAAGCATTTCCGGAATCATATGATGACGGAACTGACAACCCAGCTAGGCTTAAAGCACGATAGTTCTACTCCGTACTACCCTCAGTCCAATGGCCAAGTTGAAGCGATCAATAAAGTTTTGGTTACAATGCTTCAGCGTACCATTGGCATGCACAAGTCTAACTAGCATTTGATGGTGTTCCCTGCTTTGTGGGCTTACCGAACTTCCGTGAAGGATGCCACTAGTTTCAGTCCATTTCAACTAGTCTATGGACTAGAGGCTACCCTTCCAATCGAGTGTGAAATCCCTTCGTTAAAATTAGCTGTCGAGCTACTCCCTAACACTACCCGATTAGAAGAACGTCTACTTTATCTAGAACGGCTAGATGAGACTCGTCGCCTAGCTAATTTGGCCATCGAAACACAGAAGAAGCGAGTCAAATCTCGTTTTGACCAGACTGTACACCCACGTTCTTTTAACGAGGGAGACTTAGTTCTGCTATATGATCAGGCAAATGATAAGCTAGGACCAGGAAAGCTCGAGTCTATGTGGCTAGGCCCTTATATTGTCAAGAAAGTTTTGCCGAAAGGGGCCTATGAGCTAATTGATTATGAAGGAAACCCTCTCGCGCATCCCTGAAACGGGCTGTATTTGAAAAAGTACTATGCGTGATGCTAGTACGCTTCATTTTGTATATACATGTACTCTAGCAAGTGTGTTGTGTATGTGTGTTAAAATTTTAATAGACTTGATTGTCGCTTATTGTGTCTTTCGCTTCTTGTGCAGATGTCTAATATGCCTTATATTGGTTTCACTGATGGTGCCTGTCGTAGTACTCATAACTTGTCCTCTGCGGCTTGGGTGATCTATGATCCTCATGGTGAGCTAATAGATCTTCAAGGTGTCTGTTTGGGTCGTACCATGAATAATGTCGCCGAATATTGTGCCGTAATCGAGCTCCTCACTGAAGCAATTAATCTTGGCATTCGGGCATTGGTGGTAAACCTGGATTCTCAACTTGTCGTCCTCCAGCTCAATAGGCGTTATTCCGTCAGAGACCATCATATTCTAAGGTTGTATTTATGTGTAAGATTGTTAGAAAGGAATTTTGACTTCATTACATATCAACATATTCCACGACAATTAAACACATTATCTGATGCATTGGCCAATCATGTATTAGATAGACATTTGCGAAGTTTGTAAATAAAACATTATACAAGAAAGCACATGAAAACACAATGATGAACCATAAACATATGTATATATATATATGTGTGTGGGTCAAAATATTCGTGCCCTGTGCGTTACAAAAAATAATACATGTCCAAAACTCATACAGCTGCTGACAGTGTGTTCCTCAAAAAATATGCAAAAGGAAACCTAGGTGTCTAGTCACGGTGATGCTCATGATAGCATGTCACCACTCGCACCAAACGTATCAACAGACGGTGGACACGAGTAGACACTCCCACTGTGTGCCTCTGGTACGCTCTAGGAATGTCCGCCAATCTGCCGTAATCTAGAATACCTCGAGTAAGTGCCTCGAGGTTCTGTACCAGGTCATCCTCACCCTCTACCTGAGGGTCCATTGCAGGTTGTGCTCTTCGCACATTGTGAGGCAGGTCAGCTGGTCGCTCTGCACCAACATCTGTATACATATATAGACACTGTAAGAGATAGGCATGTATTAACAAAAAAAACTTAAATACATAAAAACATTAAAAAACAAAGAGTTCTTACCCAGCGCCTCATCCCAGTCCTCTCCGGCAGGTAGAGGGAGATCGGGATCTCCAGTGAAATCCGTGCCCGCATATGGCCAGTCCTCAATGACGATCATCTGGTGACGGAGCTAGATAAAGAACTCGGGCTTCCAGGACATCTGCTGGCCCCCTCCTCCTCTGGGCATAAGCTCTGCCCATCGATGCAACCTCGGTTCCCGTGGCACTGGATCTGCCACTATACCACCTGGTACTCTGAATATCGGCAGCTGCTCCAAAAAGAAAGTCACCACGATCGATCCATACCCAAACTGTTTGTTTCCATCTTGCTTACATTTCGTAAGCTGCCGTTTAATGTTGGTCGTCACCGCTATGGCCCAATCAAACACTGTAGGATGGAGACACTCAGTGGCCAGCAACAAATGATTTTTGCTGGCCTCATGGGGCGCCTGTACCCCAGCTGCCCAAGTAATGGTGAATAAAATGACTCGTAGTACCAGGTTGGGCACTGTGTTGATATCAACCTTCTTGCTGTTTGCTCCAAACCGTGCTCCAGGACACACTCGTGCCATCACTTCCCCTATCTTCTCCCTGAAAGGCCGACTACCTGTCAAGATAGGCCGTGCACCTCGCCGTGACAATCCAGTGATGAAATAGACATCAGAAACATCCAACTCCAATGTCTAGTCCTTCAGGCGAAATACCTGATCCTCTACATCCCAAGCATCGACTATGAAGCGTAGTAGCTCAGGTTGTGCACGTAGGTATGAAGTGTGGAAGAATTTCTTTAAACCACAGTCTCTAAGAGCATTCATACAGCCATCATCCTCCAATGCCAGGGCATCAACATCATTATGCTCTCGTTCTTTCCATTCAAGAACCATTTTTGGCAAAACCCTGCAACCAAAGGTAAAATTTCAATTGTTAGATCATTAATGGAACATAAATTGAGATAAATTTGCAAATTTAACGGTCCAATATGGTGAAAAATGAGATCGCACGGTTGGCGCGACTGTTTCTAAAACAGTTGGGCCAATGGCGCGACCACTTTAGGGGAAAATCGCCATTGGCGCGGTCCCGTGCAGGAAACCCACGCCAATGGCGTAACCCTAAAATTTTGCAAATCCCTTTGCAGGGGGGTGAATTATGGATCAAAAACTTAAAAAATGGAATGAAAACAGAGCTAGGGATGAGGCCTCTTACCTGTTGCAGACGGCGGCTCGAATGGTCTCTTAGATCGATCGTAATCAGCAGTTGAAATTTGCACTAAAAACTGTCCAACAGTGAACTCACAAGGTAAAAAGTGAAAAGTAAATTTATTTTTTACTTTTTTACTATTTATAGCATTATTTTGACCTAAAAATACATTAGAAATGATATTTTTGAGTATTTTTGGGATATTTTTATGTCAAAGTGGGTTTTACGCTGTTTCTGTATGATGACAGGGCTTGGTGCAACTCAACGCCATCAAACGAGCTCTTTTTCGACTTTTTCAAGCTCGGTAAAACATGAGAAAAGGTTACTTTACGGTCTACTTTCAGCTCTTTTCCTGACCTTTTAAAGAGGAAAAGATTGCCGAGTTATCCCTCTTAGCTCGTTAAATGTTATTAAGGGGCGGTCGTTTTAAGTTCTTTTATCGACCGTTAAAATATAAAAGATTACCAGGTTTTTGTCGTTTCAAACTCGTTAATGGTTACGAAACGACGTGGTTTCGATCGCTTTTTTACTTTTTCAGGTCGAAATCACTATTTATGAAAAGTACTCCTCGATCGTAATGATCGAGCGGTTCTTTCGGGTATCATTTTATACTTTTTCGGGCCCGAGAGACACAACTTTACGAAAAAGGACCCCTGGAGTTTTCTTTTCCGTGTCTTTTTCAAACTCCCTAAACATGAAAAAGACTGTGAGTTTTACCTATGTCAAACTCGTTAAACCCTGACGACATTGGACTCGTCACCATGACGAGACTCGAGCTTCTCCTCCCTAGGGCTCGTTAAACTATTACTAGGTTGGATTCGACCGAAGGTCAAACTTATACCACAAGCATACGCTATCCCCATCAAGCTTGTTAAAAATAATTGGGGTACTCCCTAGAAATGGTGGGGAAAAAAAGAAAATTTTGGGAACCATAATTATTGTCGTGTCGGCAGTATGTCACTCTTGAACATGGCACTTCTCTGCTTTCGTGTCAGGGTGGGGATATCTCATCTCATTTCTCACTTGCCTCCGTGGGTTTGGGTAATCCTATTCGACCTCTCATCTGCTCATTGCCTCGTCATCATGACCTATGATCTATCGATGTCAAATACTGCCAATTCCACTATCGTGCTGCCGATATGTTGAAGAGAAGTTCACCTCTGAAAGAAACAACCTCTGTTTGATAGTTCATAAATCTTAATTCACAACATTGTCTCCTCCCGTCTCATGTCGATGATGTGGGAAACATTATGGCCCACCTTCGACGAAGATCACTTCCTGTCGACTTCAGCTCATTATCCAGGAAAGTGACCTAGAGACTCCCATCCGGTACCTTGGAGTCTGCATGCCTCAATGGCAGGTTCTTCGTGTTCGACGCGAGGTTTTCATCATTGGCCTCCGATCGGATGACTCTATGGGTGTTCGACATCGGCTCATTTATTCACATGTCGTAGATTGTACCTATAGTACCTTGAGGGCCATTGTCATTATTGGTGGTACCTCTCGCGTCTGTTAACAGCTTTCATCATTAGCTGGTAATCAAACTATGTTCATGCATGTTCGACTTCAGCTCACATGTTCACATGCTTGAACTTGTACTGATGTTCGGGTCGAGATGGAGCGCAAGACCCTGGATTGTGTCTGTTGTAATCCAGGCGTGATTTTTGATACATGACTCTCTTATGGATGGTTGCAACCATACCTGAGTCAATTCATTGATCCTAACCAGATGGCTGTGTCCATACTACGGATCTAGATATAATGTACTCTCTTATGGATGGCTGCGACCATACCACATACATCATGTATTTGAACTATCAAATTGTATCTCTCAATGCAGATTCTCGGCGGCGGCTATATATGTTCTTGTAAAGCATCTCACCCCTCTCTCTCTCTCGGGCCTCATGCTTTAGGGGGCATCTGTTACACAGTAATTTGTCACCGCCCTGTTACCCTTGTTTTCGTACATTGGAGGACACATTTCGGGACCTGTGACCAGTGACATAACCTAAAAACACCTGCATTATGTTCCCCTGAGTATGTACTTCATGTTCCCTGAAGACACCTTTTGCAAATTATCCCAAAAAAGTGCCCTTTTTCCATTAGCGCGAGTACACAGTGTCTTACCCGCACCAATGACTCAGTTCCTCAAAAGGGGGCGCGCCCATTGGCACTCTGTCCTAGAGCAACACCCGCACCACCTAAATTTGGTAATGATTTTTGGCCAACGCGCATCCATATGTTTTTTCCTCTCTTGTCATGAAGTTCTATGAGGGAAAAATCCTCAAGATAGAGATCGAAAGTCATTGATTATCCATGACAACCATGTTGAGTAGCTTTTCAGGGATAATGCCAATCTGCAATGGGTGTCCTGGTACAATGTATCTTCTTCCCTTCTCCATCTATAAATGACTGTCCTCATGCATTAAACTAGTCATTTTTTGCTAGTCTTTGTGAGTGCTGAAGTAATGCTAGAGTGATAGTAAGAATTGTGAAGCATAGGGAGGTTATGCTGCCGAAATCCTGAGAGAGAGAAGGTCTTTGCAAGGCATATTTAGCTGCTCGCCCAGTCAGAGAATAGGTTCAACGTCAGAACCTTGGTTGTATCTTTCTCTGTTTTTATTTATTAATAGACGACTATCATTATGGTTCCACTCCTGTTGTCTTTATAATGATGATTGAGTTATATCTTTTCTCATTGATATATAGTTGCATCTATTGGATTTTATGCTTGTATTTGTGTCGTTCTTCGCATGTGCAGGTGTCCATTCACGAGGATCGTGGGGATTGTGACCAGCCAGAGCAAAGAAACGGGAGCGACGATTCTTCTACAAGTACTAGAGTTGGAATCCAGGTAGGCCATCATCATCGATCTTTGATTTACAATTAGGAACCTGCGTGTTAGCGTTGTGCGATTGTTTCTAGACCTGTGTTGGGCTGGTGGGATTGCCTCTGTCCGAAGAGGGGATTTACCTGTTCAACAATTTGGCGACTCCACCAGGGAGAAGCTTGTTGTTTGATTTTTTTGTTTGATTTGTAAACTTTAGACGGAGCCTGAAGTACGGCCAGATAGCCTTCGAAACACTATTGCTTTGCAGTAGTGAAGTAGATCAAAGCCACTTCAGTCAATCTCCGATTTGGTTTACGGACTGAACAATTTCAACTTTGTCTTGCATGTGAGTTTTTCTCTTGTTTGCTGGCTTGGATAGCCTTCTGGATTGAATTTCTTGTTGTTTCTTGCTTGCTGGCCTTTCTAGATACTGTAAACCAAGCTTTGGACTACCTGTTTTGTTTTTTTACTTGGCAAACTTTATTAGCGCGGTTTTTCTTCTGACAGTCGCGCCAGTTGGTGCTTGTTGCTCACTGACAACCCGCGCCAATCCCTTTATAGCGCGAGTTGCAGTCTGACATTCGCCCCAGACTTGTTAACTTTTTCAGTTAGCTTGTTTGTCAGCCTTCTGAGCTTGGATTTGTATCTTGTTACATCTTTTACAGCTTCTAGAATTTTGTTGGACCTTTATGTGACTGGTTATTTTTTTTATCCTTCAGTTGTTTGCTTATTTCTATCGATTTTATATCCTAGCCCTAGTGGATTTGCATGTCAAGCCTTCTGTGGGAAATTATGGTTTGATGATCCAGTCAGCTTTTTGGTTGTTTTCCGCACTCATCTGGTGGTTGTGAAAGTTTGGTATTCTATGCTTCAAGTGATTCACTTCTAGCTTGTTTGCATTTACTCTTTTGAGAAATTCTTAATTTGATTTCCTTTGATCATTACTTAAGGGGGGCTAAATTGGGTATGAGTGTTAATCGCCTTTGAGTGTTTTTATTTTTTGATCTTTGGAAATCTCACCCAATTCTCTTGAGTTGCACTTGACTGGTTCTTAGATTACATTAGAATCATCTTGTGTTTGAGAATTCTCTTGCATAGATCACACGTGCATAATTAGAATTCTCATTTGTGCATAGATTACATTTGCACACTTTTCAAGTGAATTGTGCATGGATTTCTCCTTTGAATTCCCTTTTGTCTTGTTGAGCTTAGATCACATAGCTCATAAACCTCAGTTTTTCCTTTGATTTGGAAAACTGTTTTGCTGTCTTGGGGACTTTGTTGTCTTTTCATCGAGTGATTTCATTTCTTTTGCTTGGTGTAGCTATCTCTCAAAATCATTTTAAGTGCTTTGTGCCATTGAAAAGAAAATCAAACTAGTATCTTTTGCATGTAATAGTTAAAAGGAAAGAACATTTCATTGATTTGTATTCTCAAAAGAAAAGTTTCATTTCCTTGCCATTAGCTACATTAGATTGTTTGATTGCGTGTGTTCATTTTGTTTGATCGAAAAATTCTTAACCTTCTCATAGTTAGAATTCATCGAACAAAATCGTATTCTTTGGCATGCAGTTTGCATCTAAGTAATTTTGAGAGAATACATAAGGTAGGACCTGAAAATCGAAACATAACACAAGATCAACTTTAAAATAAACTGAATGAACCTAACAACGCATTGGAACATAACGCACATATTCTAGAGGTCTAGGTTAGAGATGTGTTCCGGCGTCTTTAAACCTGGTAGCTTACCGTTGAGTGGTTGGGTGATTCCTCCACGGTGAAACGATAGGTGCCAATACGGATTGTGCTCCCACGTACCGTCGCGTATACATTGGGAGACCCCTATAGGCTTACAACCTTTTATCCATAGGAAGCCGAGTCTGCCGCCTTACAAGCCGTAATGCACTGAACACAGCATTCGGGAAGATTGACTACAGTACG
>APFE030011373.1:59143-106511 GCA_000404065.3 Pinus taeda
CCTCTCATCTGCTCATTGCCTCGTCATCATGACCTATGATCTATCGATGTCAAATACTGCCAATTCCACTATCGTGCTGCCGATATGTTGAAGAGAAGTTCACCTCTGAAAGAAACAACCTCTGTTTGATAGTTCATAAATCTTAATTCACAACATTGTCTCCTCCCGTCTCATGTCGATGATGTGGGAAACATTATGGCCCACCTTCGACGAAGATCACTTCCTGTCGACTTCAGCTCATTATCCAGGAAAGTGACCTAGAGACTCCCATCCGGTACCTTGGAGTCTGCATGCCTCAATGGCAGGTTCTTCGTGTTCGACGCGAGGTTTTCATCATTGGCCTCCGATCGGATGACTCTATGGGTGTTCGACATCGGCTCATTTATTCACATGTCGTAGATTGTACCTATAGTACCTTGAGGGCCATTGTCATTATTGGTGGTACCTCTCGCGTCTGTTAACAGCTTTCATCATTAGCTGGTAATCAAACTATGTTCATGCATGTTCGACTTCAGCTCACATGTTCACATGCTTGAACTTGTACTGATGTTCGGGTCGAGATGGAGCGCAAGACCCTGGATTGTGTCTGTTGTAATCCAGGCGTGATTTTTGATACATGACTCTCTTATGGATGGTTGCAACCATACCTGAGTCAATTCATTGATCCTAACCAGATGGCTGTGTCCATACTACGGATCTAGATATAATGTACTCTCTTATGGATGGCTGCGACCATACCACATACATCATGTATTTGAACTATCAAATTGTATCTCTCAATGCAGATTCTCGGCGGCGGCTATATATGTTCTTGTAAAGCATCTCACCCCTCTCTCTCTCTCGGGCCTCATGCTTTAGGGGGCATCTGTTACACAGTAATTTGTCACCGCCCTGTTACCCTTGTTTTCGTACATTGGAGGACACATTTCGGGACCTGTGACCAGTGACATAACCTAAAAACACCTGCATTATGTTCCCCTGAGTATGTACTTCATGTTCCCTGAAGACACCTTTTGCAAATTATCCCAAAAAAGTGCCCTTTTTCCATTAGCGCGAGTACACAGTGTCTTACCCGCACCAATGACTCAGTTCCTCAAAAGGGGGCGCGCCCATTGGCACTCTGTCCTAGAGCAACACCCGCACCACCTAAATTTGGTAATGATTTTTGGCCAACGCGCATCCATATGTTTTTTCCTCTCTTGTCATGAAGTTCTATGAGGGAAAAATCCTCAAGATAGAGATCGAAAGTCATTGATTATCCATGACAACCATGTTGAGTAGCTTTTCAGGGATAATGCCAATCTGCAATGGGTGTCCTGGTACAATGTATCTTCTTCCCTTCTCCATCTATAAATGACTGTCCTCATGCATTAAACTAGTCATTTTTTGCTAGTCTTTGTGAGTGCTGAAGTAATGCTAGAGTGATAGTAAGAATTGAGAAGCATAGGGAGGTTATGCTGCCGGAATCCTGAGAGAGAGAAGGTCTTGCAAGGCATACATAGCTGCTCGCCCAGTCAAAGGAGGATCTAATGTCAGAACTTGGTTGTATTCTATTTTGTTTTATCAATAATAATGGACGACTATCATTATGGTTCCACTCATGTATCTTTACTGTGATGTTTGAGTTGTATCTTTTCTGACTGATACATAGTTGCATTTCCTGGATTTTATGCTTGTATTTGTCTTGTTCTTCGCATGTGCAGGTGTCTATTCATGGAGATCGTGAGGATTGTGACCAGCTGAAGTGAAAGAATGGGAGCGATGACACTTCTACGAATATAAGCGTTGGATTCGAGGTAGGCTCTTATATCGATCCTTGATTCGCAATTAGGAACCTGTGTGTTAGCATTGTGTGATTGTTGCTAGACCCCATTTGGGGCTAGTGGGATTGCCTCTGTCCACAGAGGGGATTTACCTATACAACAATCCCCTAAGGATATTGAGATCTGCTCAATAGTCCTAATCCATTTCATTTTGCAAGGTACTAAGCAAAACATTGTCTTTGCTTGGTAAACACAAGCCACATTTGTTGTGTAAAAACCATCATCTCATTTCCCCTACATCTCATAAAAAATCTAAGTTTTACTCTATAAACTTAGCATTTCCCTATCACTTGTCATATTAACACCCTAACTCTATGTATATAACTCCTAGATTAATGTTTCCCTACCTATTATGTATTAAAAGCAAAACACCCCAAAAATACTATATATATCCCATCCCCGCCTAATATGGCTATGGTTCAAAAAGTCCTTGGGAACCATTGGTCTACCTGGTGCCAATGATAACCCGCCATGTGTCCTATTGGGATTTGTTAGACCCCTAGTCAAACAAATAACCATACCCTACCTTACCCACGTAATAAACCCATTTAATTAACCTTTGGTTAATTAAAGCGTCGGGTCCGCTCTACAGTTGCCAAACAAACCAAAGTTTGAAACCCACCCAAACCTTACAAAATTAAAAGTTTATTGTGTGCGTTGCTCTGTTAAACCTCTGATAACTTACCCTCCCATCCACCGTCGGATCGCCCTCACCAGGTCCGATGGCCTTTATTGATATCGAACGCGCCCCGACGACAGGACGTTAGTACCCGATGGTCGGTGGTTTTCCCATCGTACGCAGGGACACCCGGCGCATTCTCATTGCATCGGGCTTGCTCTAACAGAAACCGCCCCTATACCAAAGGTGGTCCGATGGAAACTGCTTACCGCCTTCCATCCTTCCACCCACGTCACTATCTCGTCAGCCGGTACGTCATCAGCCACCACTGTTCCTCCCGCCGCCGTATCCGCCATGTTGCCCTCCTAGTCAACAATCGTGTCAGCAGCCACGTCACCCTCCATACTCCACTACTAGACAAACCAACGTCATGCTGACGGCATCCCCAAAATGTGCCAAAAGTTCCGAAAAGTCCAAATTTTTTATAAAAAACACGGGAAAGTGATTGTTTTTCTTTTATTTTCGAAGCTCGTTGACTGCGCAACCCTGCATGCGATTTTACGACAAGTTGGCCTCCGCTGTTGCACAGTTGATCACCCAGCTCAGTCAACTCCACAATGCACCACTTCATCTCAGCCTGCAATCTCCACCTTACCTCAGTCACCCAAAAACCAGGTATTTACCTCATAGTCGCCCTTTAACCCTGTTTTCAGAATATTCTCTGATAAAATCGCCTGTAAAGGCTAAATTCAAATTGAAAGAATTGTTCCCTGTCACCCTTATACTGAAAAATCACTATCAAACCGTTGGTCACTGAAGAAAAACCTGCAAATTCTGCCCGAAGCCTCTGCAATCTGCCCGTCAAAACTTCAATCCGAGCCCGCCTTTCCACCTCTAAGAATTTATGTAAAACTACCAGCAAGGGAGAATTCTTTCCCTGTCTCTCACTCAATTTCAAGCTACTGATGTAATTTCCTCTGAGAAACCAGAACCTCTGCTTTGCTGCCTGCTACTCCAAAGAAATTCTCAAATCCAAGGTCAAGGTCACGTAGTAATTTGAAAGGGAGGCTATCTCTACAGTTTGGTCCATTTTCCCCCATTGCAGTTTGCATAATTCACCTTTATACTATGGATGTTGCCCTATAAGATCACCATAAGATAAATTCAGTCCACAAGATCCTGAGAAAAGTCTTAAAGCACAGTTATCCTTTCTGCTGTTCCATAAGCATACATTCTAGTCAAAGACACAATAAATTAAAGTATGGAGGCTCTAGTGGCTCTCAACATTGCCCCCTTGAATGCACCACATATGGATTTGGAATGGTTACCTTTGGTAGATAGGGACTTCTAGATTAAGGACATGATGTTCCTCAAGTCTCACCTCAAAACTGTTTGTCAATTCAGAAACAGTCACAGAAATAAAATTGATGTCCTGAGAATATGGGAATCTAGTATGCCCATCTACTACCTCCCATCAGTCAATGTGTTGCCTGACTTCATTCATCTGTGCCATGCAAACTATGATCCCACACAAAGAGCAATCTTCACTCCAGATAGATCTGTACTATTCTACATTACTCCTCAATCCATAAATGAAATGCTGTACTTTGAGCCACCTCAGCCTCTGGTTCCTCTCACAATGAAACTCCTGCTTGATCAAGGTGCAAAACTCTCTAGTGCAGAAATATCAAGAGTAGGTCAGTTGTTCATGCAGCCACAGTGCCAGGCCAATCATCCTCCACCCTATCATCAAGTCTCATTCAATGAAACAGGCAGGCTCCTCGTAGATATGATATCCTACATTCTAGGATGCAAAACCAGTGAGTTTGTGGATGAAACTGTGTTTGTGCTAATGACCATGTTCACTCTAGGACAGCCCCCTGCTGTCATGTATGACTATGCCACCTTCATAGCAAACAAAATACATGAGTAATTCATGATGTTGGAGAGAGAACGAGTATTTAAATATACCTCCTACATATACCATCTGTTGCTGTACTATCACCCTGATAGTTTCAAAGTTCCTCTCAAGAAACTAGACTCCAAAGGAGAGAGGAGATCTGTTATCTTCTGGACCTCAGTTTTCCATGAAGTCCACCTCTCTCCCTACACATATTGTGAGTTTGTTGATATGTTCATCTACCCAGCCACTTGCCTGTTGATGATGACTCCTCCTGGCAGGCTCACTGCTGAAATGCAAAGAATCTTACATCTTCCAAGGGGCTATAGCATTGGTGATTGGTACTTCTACCAAAACCACACAGTGATCAGGATTTATGGTTATGAGTTGCCTCCCTATAAACTCCCAAGATATGTCCCCATGAGACTTTTTGCCTTGGAATATTTCAGGCAATTCAGTAGTGCAGATTTGACTCATTTCCATGGAAAAAACAAGAAGGCATAGCTCAAAATTAGACATCAATTGGGTCCTTTTGTTTTCAATAAAAGGGAAGAAGCCTGGAGTGATGCAGACAAGAAGCTAAGGGAAGAACTCATGCTGAAACAAAGCTTCATTTGGGCACCATATGACGCTGAACATTTCATAAGCTTTAGAAGAGTCAAACACAGGCTTTCAGGATATGTGCACCAGCCAATCCCTCACATTGAACAATATGCTAAACGACAAGAATGGGTAGAGAGAACACTAGATGAAGAGCTTACTGAAGAAGAAAGATTAGAAAAAGAGATGAAAAATATGAGAAGAGAATTGACCTGGATTATTTTGCACAGGTCCCCTTCACACAGCCTCAACATATTGGAGCAAGCACATCAGCTGCTACATCTTCACAACAGCCGGCTAAAGAAGCCACTCCACCTGCAGGGAAAGGCAAGGAAATTCAGCATTCAGAGCAACAGAGTACAATGGCAGAACAACCATCCACAAATTAGGAAAAGGGTTAAGAACAAGGCCCTTCGACCCAAATAAAGGCAGCTAAAGTCCTTGTACTGCAAACCCCTCACAATCAAGAAAGAGCTAAAAAGAGGGATAGACCTGAAGACACACCCATAGGGACATCTACAGATCAGAAAGGGGACAAGAGATAGAGGCTAAACCCCTATTCCGAGGAGGAGTTTACTGAAGAGACCACGGGTAATATTAGGGGTGAGGGAACTTTTGAACAGCAGATCCCTCCTATTTTGGAAACATCAGCCAGCTCCTTTCAGCAGGAGCAAGAGAGACAGCCAGGTGTGGAGGTTTCATCCTCCAAATAGCAGACCAAGCAGGGCTTGGACATCAAAAGAGCATTCACTGAAATTAAAGCTAGAAAGGAACCAGTGAGGTTTCAGCTTTACAATCAATTGTTAAGAATGGCTCCTACAAATCAACAAAGGTTGATGGCAGCCTATGACATGCAAGCAGGGAAGATGACTCTTAGTCACTTCACACCCACTATACAGCAGCCACAGTCAGCTACAGATTATATCAAAACCAATCTGTAAGTTCTTGCCAAAGACATCCATCCAATAGACCAGATTGAGTTGCATAAACAGGCTGGGGAAATGGTATACTCCACCTTAGCAGATAAAGCTCTAATGGCCCATAGAATACAAAATTCATTATATAACACTTCTACCCAATTAGAGCTAGAGAAAGCCTCCTCATTGGCCAAGGATAATATAATAGAATCCTTGGAAGAAATCATTATAGAGTTGGGACATGATCCCAAGGATCCCAAAGGCACACAGGCCTTAATAAGGAAAAAGGAGGAGGATATAGCAGCTCTGAGAAGACAATTGAAGCTGCCAGCTACCATACATCCTCAAACCACAGAGGTGGCATAGCAAAAGGAAGAAGAGGATGTGGTCAGCTTACTCATGATGATGAACCAAAGACTGCTGGACACAGAAAAAGCATTGGACGAAGCTCTACAAGGAAAACAGCCAGAGGTGGCCTCTCGGCCATCCCAAACATCTCCAATTATCTCAGCTCCTCCTCCAACAGTCACTACAGCAGCACCTCCCCTGGATCCAACTTCAATAGCAGCTACAACAAGTGCATTACAAGAGGCCAGTTTAAGCATGGAGGAAATGATGAAAGAGATAAAAGCCTTGGAGACCCAGATGGCAGAACTCAAGGAGACCAAGGAAAAACTAGCCAAAATTGAGGTTAGTTATGACAAGTCAAAGATGACTGTAGCATAGAAAACCAGGGAAGTAAAGGCCCTAGAGAACAAAATAAAGGCCTTGGAGAAGGACCTCACTCTCCATAGAACCTTGACAGCAATAAAGACTATTTTGTGGGATAAAATCAGCCAAGCTATTGCTGATCAGTGGACAGCAATACAAACCATTTTTTATCAGATAGAGTTGATAGGATTGGCTCAGTATGAAACTCAAAAGGCCAGAGTATTATTGGCCAATAAACCTAAGCAAGCCAATCAAATGATTCACTTCTTGAACACTCATACCAGTGAATAGCTAGCATCTCTAGACTATTTTAGGAGTCAAGAAGGTGCTAACTATGAGAAATTTTGTTCAGACAGTAGAAAGGAAATGCCAGGAAATGCAGGCAGATGTAGAAGCTTTTAGGCATAAATTTTCAATGTTACAATGCAAAGGTTTGCCTAGGTTGGTTACTAGCAGTGGGAAGCTATTAAAGCAAGAACAGTATGCTCATAGGCTAAATACCTATGTGAAAAATTAGATTACAGCATCATCAAGCAGCACAGAAGAGACAGTCCCTCCCACAGGGCAAAGCTTGTATGATAAACTGGAAGGTTTGTTCTTCATTGAGCATGAGGTGGCACATCTTTTTGATTTCTAGCCAAGCTATTACAAGTACACTGAAGCTTATGAGACACTAATAAAAATGAGAAAGCATCAATTACCAACAGATCAGTGGTGGCAGAGCATGCTGGAGATTTTACCAAAATAAGTTTAGTTCTCCTTTTGTAAATTGATAGCATTACAAATTAAAAGGTAATATCTAGAAAAATCAAATCAACTGAGGAAGAAGATTCACGCCAAAAGATAAAACATGCTCAGACACAGCTGGCAAAAGATAGCACAACAAGAAAGAACATTAGGGAAGTGTTCATCAACCGACTATCAGAGTCAAAAAGTCAAACTACAAGCAGGACACCTACAGCAACCAGTACAGCCTACTTATTTCCTCAGTTATTGCGGCGTGGTTTTTTCCACATTAGTTATTGCTTCTGCCAGAGTAGATGGATAAATTTATGTCTAGATATTTCCCTACGGGATATTTTGTAAACCTCTTATAAATACTTGTAAAAAATATGTATAGTTGTTGGCTGATGAATATCATTCTGGACCTGTTCTGTAAACTTTGAGAACTCTTTTGAAATAAATTTGTTGGATGCCGTGTTGGTGAATTTGCTAGTTTTAGGATCGATGGCTAAAGGATGTGTTGTAGAAATCTCGTGTTGATGCATGGACCAATAAGTTTTCTTACTCTTTAGTTACTGTATTTATATTTATTTATCATCTGAATACCATGTTCTAAATTACAGGAAGAAAGGATAACCCAGAATTTACTATCTGTACTCTGTGTTCATTTCTTGTAATTTTCTATGTTTTCCACAGGAACATCATGGGCAAGAATCCTTAAGTGCTCTTGTCTCCTTGGTTCTTCCACATTAAACATCACCAAGGAATTCTTAATTGCTCCCTGTTAATGTTTACACAATTTCCCTCTTTTAACATAATGAAATATTCTTGATTGCCTTTCATTCCCTAACTTCATTCCATCCTACTTTCAGCCTGAAATATTGTTCTATGTTTAACTATCCTGCTCTGCAATCTTCCATTGACAAAGAAACTATAACCAGAAGTTTACTACATTAGACTCCATCAACCCAATGGTTTGAACTTCTCTCAACTTACTGCCTTGTACTACTGAATGTCATCTTCCAAACACCAAACAAAACTTGTGCCTCACAACTAGCCTAATATACAATCAAACAAATCTAAATCATAAAGAGAGAGCCCTCTCTAGTTGCAGATTGGCTAGGATCTGCAACTGAAAGATTGGTTAGTGGTTACCTCAGTCGTATTCCCTCCTGGAGCCAGGGAACAACTTGAGTGATAACACACGGGAGTCACCGAGCTTTCTTGACGAAGAAGTCTTGGAATTAGATTGGGTTTTTTGTATACTGGAGGAGGATATGGATCTGGATTAGCTCTGGTATATCTTCTTGAAGGTAGTGTGGTATTATTTTCAAAAGATCAAAAGGACATAAACAACTGATTCAGCCTATCAAATCCTAAACTTATCATCCGAAAGCTAAGAATTATCAGAAGTACTGCGGTGTTTTGTAGGTTACGCCTTCCGTTCATTAGACTTGACCAAAGATTGACTGAAGTTGCTTTCATCTACTTGCACTAATGCAAAGCAAAAGAGTTTCGAAGGCTACTTGGCTAATCTTTAGACTCCATCTGTAGTTTATACAATGAAGAAGACCAACAAACAAATAACTTCATCCCCAGTATGGTCGCCACTATGTTAGAGCCTAGATTTACCTCAGGTTGAAAAGGTAAGCTTCTAGGTCCACATCAAACCACACTCAGCCTCGTAGCTAGCCCCATGAGGACAGGAGAGAGCTCTCTAGGTAAATCTCAGCAAAAGATAATCGATGGGGCTTGAGATGAGATGACTGATTTAATAATTGATCTTAGGCTAGGTATGAATTGCAAGGATTTGATTTGATTTTTTGGGGGTTTTTTGTTGGAAAAAGGGAAAGGCAAATTTGGGTCCGGGGATGAGGCCAAATTTTTGCAGAGTTCTAGTTGGGGCAAGGTAGGTAGTAGCTTTGATTCTTTAGATTTAATGAATGGATGGATCAGACTGGTGAGGAGCTAAGGAGGGAAAGAGGGTCTCAAGAGTCCTCTTCAAACAGATGAAAACATGTAAAATTAAACAAAATTTCAAAGCAGACATAGTAGTCCAATGAATTCTACCTTAATCACTCATTTGTTTAATTTCAAAAGAAAAGAGAAGGGAAAATGATACAAATAAACATCAGTGAACTGACAATTACATAGAGAAAAACACCATCAAAACATAGAGCCACATGGATCCCAACAAGTGCTGCAAAACCCTGGTCTTTCCTTTGCCAAAAATGCAGAGATAAAATGTACAATGATGTGCCAAGCAATCCCAAGTGTCCAACCATGCTAATGACTGAAAAACAAAATAATATAGACAAACATAGCTCCTCCTTGCCTCTAGGGGTCGAGCTCACATGTTTAGGAGATGATCCAACTGATGCTAAACTGAGAACTGGAATCTAGGCAACATAACAACATGCCTCTAGAAACAAGGAAACTGATTCATTCAGTTTCAAACAACCTCTAAACTGATGAGTCTACCTCTACAAGTAAAAATCTAAGATAATTACATCATGATCCATCAATTTTTATCAAATTACATCATAAATTCGCCATTAGGAAAGTAAAAAAGTCAAACTAGTCAAAATTGGGCGAAAAATAGTGGAAAACTGAGTCAAACTAGCAATTTTTCCTGTATGCGCTGCGCCTGATTCTCTATGCTTCGCACCTATTTGGAGCTGATTTTGAGGCCCTTCTCGAAGTACAAATTGAGCTCATGATAGGTCATTGGAAATCCCTACCTGTCTACTTTCCAACCCAAGTGGATTTCTGGATTTGGTGTCCATTTGTCACTTCAAATATCCAATCTCCCAAGATTGCTCCTGTGTGTCAAAATAGGGGCAGTGAGGTCATTTTTGAGTGTTTTTTTACCCTTTGAGGGCTCAAAACCTCCTAAAATTTCTTGGCCATAGATAGGAAAGCATAAATTCTCATGAAAAATCTAGAAATGCAATGTTTTTTGGATTTGGAGCCCTCTAGCAAAAACGAGTGCCATGTGGCGCGACGCATAGGGAGAAAAACTCTGTTTTTTGTGCAAAAAATTTCAAAAATGCAAAAATTGCTCCAAATTTTTTGAAATTTGGGTTGGACCTTCTATATCAAGTGCTATGCTCAGCTAAAGAGGCTTCGGCCAATATCTGTAGACGATCATGCTCCTTTTGCCTCTTTTGCTTCTTTGTTTCCTTCTTTAATTTTGCCTTTAGATTCCTTATTCGTGCTTTGCAAACTTTATTCCTTGCCATGTAATGAAAAGCCATGTGTCTCAGCAATGCCTTCTCCTTGTCAGCCTTGTTCAACAATCTCTCTAAGTGGATGTTGGTTCTTTCAAGCCAAGACTCTCAATCATCATTGATCTCTTACTCTAATGAAGTGAATTCAGTCCTCCTCCTTTGGGCAGCTTGGCGATTATCCCGGATGTTTTGTAACTCCATGATTGCTTGCTGATATTCAACCTACTTGTTCCTTTGCTCCAAATATTTAATGACCCACTCAGCCCTCTCCAAGTTGTGGGACAAGGCCTCAATATCCGCTTGCTGCTCCTGTATGATTTCCTTAAGATTGGGGCTTTGCAGGCCCACATCTATATCATCATCCTGAATGAGAATGAAGTCAGTCTCTCTTTCACCTGAAGGCCCTTCATCCTACATTGGCCTCTTGCCTTTGTCCTGTACCTTTGGTGCTGATGTCGGAAATGAGGCCCCTTCCACACCAGGTGGAGATAACACTCATTTTGCTGTTGCGAACAACTGCCTAGTGCCCTTCTGATAAGTGATGAAAACCGACATAGTAGCAGTGTGTGTCTGATGACCTTCATGCTAATAAGAAGTTCCACCTATCTCTTGTCCAGCCTCTGAATATCCCTGTGAAGCTCTGAAAAACTCACGAGAGATGAAATCATTCCAAGTGACGCCCTATAATCCAAGATGAAGAACCACCACAATTTTGATGAGAGCAAAATGGTAAATATTGTTGAACTGCTGCTGAGGGGTCTTGTGCTGCACAAGGGTGGTCATCCTCTCTATTTTTCAACACATGAAGTAAGGGATGTTCATCATCCACACCCAGGTGAAATGCATGAGCAACCTAATGTGATAAGCATACAAGCGGGAGAACCGCCCCTCACAGTTGAAATACTTCATGATCAGTTTCATTAAAGGCGCATATTCATCTTTGAGATACTGAAATGGAAACACTCTCTTGAGTTGTCTCAAAAATCCGGGCTTGATGTACGATTCATAGTGCTACCAGTCAATTTTTTGCCTCTTGTTCCAAGGTTCTCCAATGCTAGGTATTCTAGTTGCTAATGAAATGGATTCTATTGTTAGTGTGAAAGTAACACCAGCTAGAGTGGCTTGATCACCATGTAAATGCAGTACGAACAAACGAGCCAACTCATGATGAAACTGAATATTAGCAACCTTATCACAAAACTCATAACATGACTGATGCTGGAAACAAGAGATGGCAAGAGGGTAGGCTTGTAATTCAGTAAGGGTGGTCGGTTCTTCTCTGATATGTCTGCCACCTCTATGAGCCCTCTGAGGTGCATGTTCCTCCATGGGTGAGTCACTTTGGGTCTCCACTTCATAATCAGATGAATGATCGAATGCCATAACTGCTAGTAAACAAATTGCCTTGGAGAAATAGATGTCAATGTATGTAACTCTGTTGGACTGCCTTTAATGATTGTTCAACCTCTGCCACTAAGGGAAAAATAGTGAAATGAGGGAGTATAAGGGGAGGGAAAAATAGGGGGGGGATTTAGGGACTGTTGGGATAAATGTAGTTAGGGAAATATGGGATGTTATGGAAGTTTTTGTATAGGGTTAGGGTTTGGGGATTTTACATTAGGAAATTTGGGAAAGGGAACTTGGGATTAGGGCATTACTGGATTTAGAGGGGTAGAGGAACTTAGGGAATGATGAAATCAAAAGACAAATGAGATGAGGGAGTGAACTTGGTGAAAAAACAGTGAATTGAAACCTAGCAGCAAGTTTCTTTGAGGTATTTTAAAAGGTAGGGTTTGATTGTTTTACACAAGCACTATGGAATGCACACCATCAACAACCATTACTCTTGGATGGAAAACCATGAATGAAGTTCAACCTACTTGTATTGATGCATTTTTGGGTGATTTTGGAGCGAATTTATAATTTTCGGGCTTCCTGGCTGTATTTACTGTGCCCCACCGATGCGCCGCGCCCTTGTAAAATTACACAGAGTGTTGAGGCCTAGTGCGCCGCGCCTCACCAATGCACCATGCCTCTTGGCCAGTGCGCTGCGCTGGTAATCTTACAGTGATTATGACCCAATTTCTCACTTGCTCACCAAATTTTCTCTACCTTGCTTCTCTTTTGCAAATGAGCTTATTAAATGAAGGAATAGCTTATAGACCAAGAGCTTTTGAAATTTTTGTTCGTGAAACCCACTTTTATAATGTTTTGGATTTGGATTTATCTTTAAACTCTATTTTTGGACTTTTTTCACTGCTTTTTCACTTTGTGATGATTTAGTAACCTGAACTTTGCTTGATTTTGCAGGTGCTGGAGCTTCTTAGGCTAAGGAATGAAACCGGGGTGTAGATGAAGGAATTTAAAATGAATAAAACAAACTTTACATGATTTTTGTACAATAGAAGCTAAATACTCTGTTTTTTTCCTCAAAACTCTGGTTTGAGGAAAAACACATTTTCGAACACTTATTGACCAAATTTATTGATGATAAAACATCCTCATGGCCTGCTGGTAATTATTTGGATACTTTAGTACATTTTTTGACAAAACCCTAATGGAACCCTGACCTAATTGACACTGAAACCCTAAAGAAAACCTTTTGCAATTTTAAATAAAAAGAAGACTGTATATGCTTTTTAACCAGCAGTAAATGAGATGAGGGAAACTGCAGGAGAACCACTACCATCAGATGATCCATGCGCCTATGGAATGTAAATGACTGGGCAGGACACCTAATATGAAATGCAACAAGAGGATTTGATCTCTGATGGAGGGATGAACAGACCGACTCTAATAGAAGGCACGTGAATTGTTTAACACAATGCATCAACAAAATGTTGTCTCACAAACAACCATGCTTGCATGATATACATAGAATCGACTCATTGATGAAGCCCTAAATTTCTTTAAAGAAATACTTCAACAGAATGTGGTCTCATGGAATGCCATGATTGCAAGATTTACATAGAATGGGCATTGTAAGGAAGCCCTGAAGCTATTTTTTGAATATAAATTGATGGGCATAAGAGGTAATTCAAAAACATTTGTTAGTCTTCTTCCAACTTGTGCTGGCTTGGAGCATGGTATGGAAATCCATCGAGAAATAATTCAAAGTGGATTTGAATTTCGAGTTTGTGGTGATGACTTCACTTATTGATATGTATGATAGGAAAGTCATGGTAATTATTTGGAAAAATGCATCATAGAGACCTCATGTCATGAAATGAAATGAATATAGGTTATACACAAAATGGACTTGTTCAGGAAGCCCTGGAACTCTTTAAGGAAATGCCTAATGTGAATGTAGTCTCATGGAATGCATTGATAACAGGATTTCCATAGAATGGGCATGGTGCAAAAGCCTTGGAACTTTTTCAACATATGCAATTGGCAGGTATGAAGCCATACTCAAAAAAATTTGTCAGTATTCTTCTAGTATGTGTCAATTTAGAAGCTTTGGAATAGGGTACAGAGATCCATGATAAAATAAGTAGAAATGGATTCATGTTTGATGTCATGGCGGTGCATTCCTTGATCAAAATGTATGAAAAATGTGGGTGAATTCATAAGTAATTTGAATTATTTGAGAAAATGCCTCAACAAAATATAGTCTCATGGAATTCAATTATTGTACGATACACAATGCATAACTAGGGCAAGGAGGCACTAAAACTCTTTGAAAAAATGAACCATTATGGGATGAACCTGAATCATGTGACCTTAGTGATTTATCCACATGAATCCACGCAAATTGAGTTGATGAAGGCTATAAATATTTTTATTGCATGAGTAAACATTAGTAGATCACACCTGTAATGGAGCACTATATTATATATAATATATATATATATATATATATATATATATATATATATATATATATATATATATATTATATTATATATATATAATATATATATGTTTGTCTAATCGGCATGCACTTAGCATTGATAGAAAACCTTCCATATCATCTTTGGAAAGCTTGGGAATGGCATGGAGGACCTTCCAAATGAAGAGGAATGGAGCCCAACCAAAAGGGAAATCCTCACATGTGTTTCCCTAGCTTTTGCTATACCAAAGGTTGGACTTGCCTAAGGGATCACTGCAGCAACCTCCACTGACAACATCTGAATGCAAAGCACCCTCAACTTATCCCACAGGTAGGGGCCAATCTACTTTCACTCTTCTAGGAAGAGGCTGGGAATGGATTCAACAAGCTTGAAGATTTTATCAGAGAGAGGAGGATTCAACCCATATGGGATCACAATGTGATGGAAATTTCAGTTTTTTGGATTTGGTTGCTATAGAAAAATAGTTTGGAGAGTCAGATTGGACTCAAAATGGAATGTGCAAAAGTGATCTTTGGTATTTATTAGTGGCTTCATGTCTTGAAGTGAGAATGGGATAGTTTTAATAGTATAAATCAAACTCTAATATGTACCAGAATGGTAGTCTCATGCTTTTAAAGATGAACTTAAATCTGGGAATGACTCACTAGGTTTTGAATATATCGAGAAGAGGAAAGTGGCTTCAGGAAGATGGACAACAAGAATATATGTCTCCAAGTTTTTGAATGATAATGGTTCATAGCACTAGAAAACCCTACAAAGCTACCTTATTTCTCTATAGAGCTCTAGATGTTTAGTTACTTGGCACTAAACACAGTCTATGTAATTTGGCCGATAGAACTGAGACTCTCTTAGAGTTGATCATGTGACCTGAACTTTGGATCAAACTGTATACAACAAACATGCCAGTATCGTTCTTGGACCAAACTCCATCACTGATTTCTAAGGCCAGAAATTGTGCTCCTATATGCAGAGTTCGCTGTAATTGCTTATTCTGATGGTAGTTTGACTCAAATGGTAGTTTAGAAAAAAATGAACAATGTTTACCTGCAATTGTGATGTGGAGAAGAGAGATACATGAAGCTAGCAGACAGAGATATCTGGCTAGCTAGGTCCAGATTCTAAAGTACAGTATCAACAAATCCCCTTAGTATCCTCCACCAGAATCACTTCCTATCCATGATGATTTGATGTGGGTATTTGATATTGCATCTGCCCCAATAGACTGAAGATTTGATTGTAGCATTCGATATTGGGTCTACCACCATCAATGTACTAAAGATCTGATCGTGGCTTTCCATATTGGGTCCACTAGTAGTAAAACCATAATTCACAATTCTCTCAGATGTCATTTTTGGGCATTATGAAAAGTTTGTTGGGATGTCATTTTCCTGCGGGAATTATCAAAAGTTTGTTGGGATGTCATTTTCCCATATTGTGAAAAGTTTGTGGTTGGGAGGGGTATTGTAAAACAAAATTAATGTTTAAATTTTTAAAAGTGTTAAATGTTCCAATGTTTAGAAAATGGATATAATATTTTTTTTGCACTTTTACATATTTTAGTTGTATTTAAGAAAATGGTGACATTAGTATATCACTCCCAGTGCTCACAGTGTCATATCCCAAAGTTGTGACCTCCAAGAAATTTTTATAATTTTTCCTTGCTAACCCAAGTCCCCTCTCTTGAATGCAATCTAGAACCTCAAATAGTTGCCCATGATTTCACATTATTTGCACCATGGAAGAGTTCAAAATAGTAGTAGCTAGCTATAATGCACACATTGAACATGTGCAGAGGTGAGTACCTCACATCATAGTAGCATAAACATCTTCAAAAATGAGCGCACACACAAACTAGATACATTAAGGAAGTACTCAAGTACAATGAAGGCTAATGGGGAATGAAAACACCAAAAATATTTCTGAGTCCATTGTAGTGTAGTGTCTTCTAATAAGTCCCTAGTAGTGTAGTGTCCTCTACTTTGCAGAACATCCCAGAAACCATGCTCCACCTTTTTTAACCTCCACACATATCAACTTACATATAGCGAACTCTCCATTAAAAATCCTTGCTCTAGACCAAGAGTGAACTTTCCTTAAAACTAAAATATTAATGCAATGTAATGTTGACCCTACTGTCGCTAACACATCTAGTGGTTTATGTGCTTCATTAAAACGAAATATTTATCAAGCATAATGGGAGCATCCCAATAGCTCATTTTCTTGTGATCTCTGAGCATTCATTTGCACTTGCTTCAGAGTCCCTAGTCATGTAGTACCTTCTACTGTTCGGGGCATACCTGGATGATAAATCCTCTGGCAATTTAAAGACAAAGATTTTAGTGCAATACCTGGAGGGCATTGTGAAAATCAAGGATATTCCAATGGTTTCCTTGGCTCGCATCATGATATTTGGTTTATAAAACTCCATGGATGTCGCCATGGCCTTGTAGAAAGCCACCAAAATGGGCTTCGTTGATCAAGGAGAAATCAATATTTGGGTCTTCTTGCTACATCCTCTCATGCTCAACGACCCTACCCTGGGCTTCTACTATCTACCAGATTCCCTGACCTCCCTCCTGTCAAGCTGATGGCCAGCCGTTTCTGTTCAAAAAATTTAATTCAGTTACCAAGCTAGTGGATCACTAATCATGGCATATTTTTATTGGAAGTTTAAGTGAAATTATAGAGAAACAAAACACATTGTAGTTTCCAGATCGACATCATAACACTATAAGTAAAATTTGAAGAAAATCTGACCGTTCAAAGAGGAATCGTTCCAGTTGATTTATGCTTGTCTACTAAAGAAAGTTTGTTTGTGATGGATTTTGATAATCCACACAAGCTATGCTTGTATTTGTTCATTTGTTGCTCCCATTTTTTCATGAAGTAGGTATTGTGCTTGTGACTCTCATAGAACTATATCATGTATCCCATGATACTTCTCCTCAATGAGTTTCTCTTTATCCACCTTATTCCAGCAATCACCAACATATCTAGGGCCACTGCTAGCTTTGACAATCACTTTGCAATAAGGCTCTGCCTTATTGTGTTGGTAGCTAAATGAGATCTATGTTTGTTTTTAGTGCCAATCCTGCATGGACAATACATTCTTGAAATTTGAATGGAGTGGGAAAATGATATTCATAAGTCAAAGCATTTTAATGGGAAGCATCCAAACTTTTATCATAATGTAAAAAAAGTTATTGGCATATAATAAATACTTTAATTTATTTTAAAGTTATTCCAATATTATAAATATTTTAATATTTTCAAAAGAAATGTAGAAACATGTTGAGTTTGCAAGCCATTTTTCTTCTCATTTTTTCATTGTATATGAGTAATCTAGATCCATCTTAAATTCAGATTTACCAAATTCTTAGAGGGATCGATTTTTTTTTTCACTTTAAAATAGTTTTATACCTCAATATATTTCATTCCTACCTCTCTAGGCGCTTGGTATATCTAGAGTTAAGATGAGTCTAGATTGGATTTAATTATTACTATTATAATTGTAATTATTTAATTTTATGTTTTTATTTTTTTTTTTTTAATTTTATTTTATTTGTAGGGAGTCAAAATATAAAAGAGGACATTACAACATCTCTACCATGCGAGCGGAATTCAACACTGGAGAAACCCTGGAGGCCCACAAAAAAATTGCAAGCAGAGAAAGGGTCATGGAGTTTCAGACTAGAGCAGGGCGTAGTTTTGACGAAGAGTTAAGGGAATCTAGACAATGCTATTCTTTGGTATCCTTGTCAAAATACAAAATAAATTAAATTATAACCATGATATTTTTATCGACATGGCATATATTTTTTGAGATGGCCACCATGATAAACATTTGAAGACACACAACTACTCATCAAATATGTTTTTTGCATGAGATGTTGGTTGATTACTATTGGACCCACATGGAGGGAACGATTACTGTCGGTTATGTTTACTAATCCCCTATCACTTGTAATTTTGGATTGCCAAAGTGATAATAAGAATGGGTCTTAGGCTTGTATCGTGGCAAAGACATGGAAATAGTGGCCTCAAGCCCAAAATGAAACTTATTTGGCTTACACTGCATGAAAAAGACTACAAAGAACAATGTAAATCTCATTTGAGGGATTTTATGCCTCTATCTAGAATAAGGGTTCCATTATGAGGTTTTCCACATCATATATGTGAGTTAGGGATTATATCTTGGCCAAGGAATGAAAACGGACCTTAGGACTAAAACAAGTATTTCTCATGTTTAACGTCCATGAACAAGATATTATAATGAGAATATGGGCATAATTAATATGTTTTGCATAATAAGATTGGATTTTACGGCCTCTATGATGGATAGTGAATTTTATCACTTATTATCTAATCATATATTTTAGTCCTGGACTAAATTAGTCATTTAAGTTAGTCACTTTTAGTTTGGTCACTTATTATCTAGTCATATGTTTTATCCCTTAACTAAATTAGTCATTTATGTTAGTCAATTTTAGTTTAGTGACTTAAAATTGCTCAAATTTAGTAGTAATTCACTTGAAATAATTGTGGTGACTAACTGTTTTAGTCACCTAGTCACTAATTTCATCATTTTCTACTAGTGTGATTATGAATTAGAAGTTGACTAAGTGATGATGTTGTTGTATGATAATCTATATTTGGTTCAATGATTTATGTTATCTTCGATATTTGTTTGGATGATTGATTTAGTAGCATAGTGATTTAGATTCAGTTATCAATATTTTGAGATATGTATGTGGGTATTCCTCAGGAGAAGCACGTACATACGTAGGTATGATCAGTAATAGTAGAGTATACAATATGTTGCATGTTTGATCATGTTTGCAATGGAAATAATTGGATTTTGTGATGGGTATGAGTGTTTGACTTGGTACATTAATGAGTGGGTATGGAATGGTATGATTTATACTGAATTGTTCAAGTTGCATTGGTTACATTAGAATATTTGATGATCCAGTTTTTGAGTAGTTTATTTCAAAATAGTCAAGTGTTGATCTAGTTTGAAACAATTTGAAAAGTGATCTACAAATAGTTGAGGATAGAAATATTCACAAAGGGGGTTTTAGCTCCCTTCTAGTAGGATTTGAAAAATGAGAGAAGGTTGTAGCCTTATGCAAGTAGGAGTCTACATATTGGTTAATTTTTGTGCAAGTACAAGATTGTAAGTAAATTATTTTTAATAAAATAAGATAGAGACACAACAACATAGGTGGTTTTCTCCCACATTCAGCTTCCACCTAAAAATCCTGGTGTTCATATGGTTATGTATGTTTATGTTCTTTATTATTCTTAACTTATCATATTTATTGTTTAATTGATGAATACTGGAACGATGATGCACTAATTAATGTTGTAGAGATGATCAGATAAGTTATCTAGATATATGTATGTTTTTTCAGTAATAATCACATACATACACTAGTTGCCTTTACAACAATGACGTATAATAATTATAATAAGAAATTGAAATTGAAATTAATGATTCACCCCCCCCCCCCCTCTCATTATTTTTCCTAAAAATTAGTAACAGAGCAGGTCCTTCAAAAGAATCTTGATCTCTTGAAGGAAGATTCATCAAGATGAGAAATCAAGGGGAGTAGCATCTATCAAGCCACCATTGTTTAATGGAACCAACATGGTTTTCTAGAAAGTTAGAACAAGAGATTATATGTAGTCACTTTGTTAGGCCCCTATACTACTAGTGTAACCCCTTATTGTTATTAGTACAACCCACTTATTATATTGATGTACCCATGTAGTGCCCATATTGTTACTATTGTGCCCCATGGAAGCCCACTATTATTATTATTGTGCCCTTACATTATTATTCTTATGTCGGCTCTGGTTATGTTATGACCCCTTAGACTCCTATATATAGAAAGGAGGTCTTTTCATATGTATCATCCAAGAATTGTTCATTTATGTAATGTAAAGGAGGTTGCCCCCTCGAAGAGGCTGAATTCTAAGGTGTTGATCTATCTTTTCTATCTTTTCTTGAGCCGGTTTCATAACAGATACAGACATGGAGCATCATAGGCTAGATCAGGATATGACCTCATGCCTCACCACCAAGAGGTCGACCCACCAGCTTCACCGCATCCAGAAGATGAGCAAGTCCCAAGTAAGCAAGGAGAAACTGAGATCCTTGGAGATCAGCTGGAAGGAGGGATGCACAACATCTCTTTCGATGAGTCTCAACATATATTTGTGCAATCTCGTAGAGTGTCAACTCCAGAAGATCATACATCTCCTGCGTGGTATGAGGAGCGAGGGATTGTGTCTGACGTGCGTAAACATCCAACAGCCTTGGCTGATGCCACTAGAGCATATGTTGAAGCCACTAGCTCAAGTATTCGCTTTTTGATAACTGAGAATGAGTGAATGGCTAAGGAGCTACAAATGGCCAAGCAAGGAGGAGAATTGGTGAGAGCATCTGCCCGAGCAGAACTGAAGAAGGAAATACTAGATGAAGTACTGTCCCTTGACACAATTATGCGAGCAATGTATTCCAAGTTTGGTACTGTGCATAAGGGCAGTTGTCCATCTCAACGGATGGAAACTACGATGTGCTATAAGAGCATATATCTTGTCGAATGTGCATGGTATTATTGATTACATGCAAACATGGACGATGAGATACAAGGGAGCCCTACTTCACTTTCCTAAGATGATGAAGCCTAGAGTGTTCGAGTTGAAGGCACGCATCCAGAGTCAGATCCAGAACTATGAAGAGCTCCTACAGCTCATCACCAGTCTACAGGCTTCCCATGTACGTGTATTCAAGAGTATGAATGTTGTGGTGCACGCACATGCGATCCCATCTATTGGGACTCTCACCCATGTAAAGATAAAGGCACATGTCTAACTAGAGCTTGACTCGTACTTTGACGAGTTGATGTGCATTGCCACCAGCCCATACTTGCCCATGGGTGCAGACATCATCCACGAGTATGTTGCTGGTATGACCACATTGAAGACAATGATGTGCATGCTTTTAGACGAGTTGGACAGAGGAGCTCAAGCAGTGTACTCGGATGCTATGGAGGCAAGAGTCAGGTTCCAAAAAGATGTCACCTTGGAGAACAAGGACACAATCGCAGACTACTGATCTTGGCATCAGTTCGCTACTGTCAATCACAATGAAGATGTCGAAGAGTTGGTATTCCAACAATTTTCCAAGTCATAGTGATATCTAGTAGGGCTTGTTCAAGCCGTTTTGTCTCAGATGGGTACATGTGCATTGTAATGTAACATCTTGACAAGTGTAAGTTCAAGTGTCGATAGTTGGATGTAATAGTCATAGAGTAGATGAAGAGTCATGAGGGTAGATGAACTATCACAAAGTGGAATGTCAAGGGTCACCCCACCCTTTTCTATAAATAGTCCCTCATAACTCTTTGTAAAGGATCTTGGTCAGCCAAGCTTCCGATAGGACTATCTTAAAGAGAGCTTGGACAATATTTTAATGAGCCTTGGCTTCTTCACTATGCAGAGCTAGTACATCTCTTTAGAGGAGCAGGTGGTTGTGGCTGTAACGTTCCGCCATTGGAACTAGTGGTTGGACATGGATGTATTATATGACTTGAACTTACACTTCTTTATATAACAAGAGCCAAAACGTTTCATGCATATGTTGTATTGTATTTCAACTATCTATTTACTCTAAATGATATATGTATTTGTTTTCTTAGGCATGCATGTATATCTATTTCTGTGTATGTATGTATGAATCTTTCTGAAATGTGTTGTTGGTTTAACCATCACTTTGGATTGCTAGCTAACTTTCCTTCCATGTTGTGATGTATCTTTGCTCGTGTGTTCCCTTCTTAACTCCGTGCTATCGCAGGTTTCCAAGGGGTGCACTCATCTCAACCCTCGTGTGTTATAACCTCTCATGCACCTTCCTTGGCTCATTGCATACGTCACACCCTTGCTACCAATAGAGTTATCTTACTTGCCTCTGTGTGAAATCGTGGACAAGGCATTATTGTACGAGCCATTGCTGGGACTCCTACACCAAACAGTATGAGGTCTAATTGGGACTTCTTATCGGGGAGATCCCTTGACATGTTGGTCGGTCCAACACCGTCAACATTTATGGCGCTAGAAGGAGGGCTAGATGAAAAGATGTGTCCTGTCATCCTATTTTGAACCTTTGCATATCTATCATGGAGTCTTGCACTCTTCTCCCTCCGCGATGTTTTTCGAATTCCGAATTTGTTACCATCACGAAGGAGATTTTCAATCACTTGTTCACTTACACGTATGATGGTGAAGGCGAAGTGGCCTGGCGTGAGTTTCTACATGACTTTCTTTCCATGCTTCATGAGGAAGATGGATGTTCTGACGAACATGCCAGTTTGCTACTTGCATACACACTTCACGAATCTCCACATTGATGGCTGTGCAACCCGCTGACCAACAACGTGCACTCACTTAAGCACTTATGTGATCTCATTGAAGACACTTTCTATCATTTTGATCTAGATCATCTTGACCAAAAACTGTTACAACAATGGAAGGCTTCGCATGAATCACCTATGGATTTTTGGTAGTGCTTCCGTGATTTGCAGTTTCAAGCTCCAAAGAGGCAGATGAAATTTTTCTATCTTTGGGACCGATTCGAGTATTGCGTTAAGAAATATTCTCATCCCAAGAAGAAGTTCGAAATCAAGCCTCGCTCAGTATTCTTTAGTGATGGAGCTGTGTAATCATAGATGAATGCGGTCAGTGTCACAAGTGACTGTCCGCTGTCCCCTCATCAAACAACTCCACCATTGCAGAGTGATGTGGGAGATCATGCTTACACATCTGTTCAACTGTCACATTCTCCCAACATCACTTCACTTAATTTTTGCGCAGATTTGGTTGTGAGTCCATCGAGTTGTCATATGAATTTTGTTCCACAACCTCCATCTTTGTACTCGGCTAATCCTCCAGATGATACTATCTTTTGTTCTTCCATTCCGAACTCTACACTTGTTGTGAACGAGGAACAAGCCATTGACATAGTTGGTGTTGCACAATCAACATGCACTATCACTCATGAAGAGTACGATTGGGAGCTTGAGCATGAACACTCAATGAAAGATGACTCCCTTCCATTTGAGCCTCCTCCGTCCTTCCCTGACATCTTTGGTGAACCTGCCATCCATGATTTTGCATGCGTATCTTCATCCACAGATGCACCCATCGTTGATCACTCACAGGACACACTGGATGTTAGTCCATCATCTGACAATGGAGAGGATAAGTTTTTCATTGAAAATCCACTTGACTTTTCATATACTTTTTCCAGAAACACAAATGATGAATTTGTTCTCTTCTCATCTACCCCTCTGTTTGATTCATCATATCATGAGGATGTCGATGAAATCATTGATTTTTTTGATCGTGGCTATCGTGATCCATTTACTCCCATATTCGATCATGATCATGTTTCTATCACTGTTGATTTCTCGAAGCCACTGGTTTATGATGACCTATCTAATGATGAAGTCGAAGCACCGAAGACTGTCGAGGCACTTCAGCCCAAGCTGATGGTTATGTCAGGCCCTCGCTCTCTTGAGGTTAGTTTCACTTCCAACCAAGAAATTGTTCAATCACCCAAGGCTCCTCATCACTCATCTGTATGCATTGAAGTTCAATCTCACACACAGATCATGCCTCCTCCACTCAAACTGCACGATCCCATCTCTCATGCATTGGAGGAATCTTACATTGCAAGCACATGTGCATGACGCAAGTTGTCTTTGTTTCTTTCATTTGTTTGCATGTCACAGTCAAGAGTATGTGTATGCTTCAAAGCTGCATGCAGTGTTGCACAACAACGTGATAAGTCCATAGACCACATGTCATGTACTTTCACTTACTTATGTCCCATGGACACTTTGAAACATGAAGTATGTTTGTCTTCATTCCTATATCTTTCTTGTTTGCTAGTTCACACAACTGGGTTACTCGCGGACCAAGCCTTTACCAACATGGGTCAACCAATGCGCCAGTGGCTACATTGGAAATATCACTTCACGTGATTAGGCCCATGCACTTTTAGCTTAGGAGTAGGAGCAGTTTTGCTTTCAGTTTGTTTAATTACATGCTTGTTTGCTTACTTGCTTCGCTTGTGTGTTTGCTTGCTTGTTTTCTTACTTTATTTTTACATTTGCTTCTGCTTCCGCTTTGCCAGGTTGTTTGTTTGCTTGTTTTGTTCATAGGTTAGTTACGTTTGAAACCATGTATGACTCTTGAAACAAGATGCATAAAGTACAAGAGGCCTTGCACAACTATCACTACTTGGTTATCTGTCATCCTGCCTCTCTATGATGAACTTGTTACCTTTAGTCCATGATACATCAAAGGAAAATACGTACTGGTCGAAGTGAACCTTGGTGAAATCACAACACCTGCATGCTAACTAGTGTCACCTACTCTAGTCGGTTGTTTTTGGGTTAGCCCTTGTCACTTTGGTCAAGTAGAGTAAGGTGAGGGGGGAACCTTAACACGCACATCAGAGGCATATAATAAAATACTTCTATGAAGGAACAACCTCCTCTACTCTCAAAAAGTCGAGATCCCTCTTATGCCTCTGAAATGAATAAGTGTTATGCACAGTTGTGAAAATGAAAAAATGAAAAAAAAATGAAAAGTGAAAATTTCAAAAAATGAAAAAATGAAAAAAAAATGAAAAGTGAAAATTTAAAAAAATGAAAAATGAATAAGGTGAAAGAAGAGAAAGGCTTCCTACATAGAGAGGTGATGCAAGTAACTCCATTAGGGTACTGACCAGGGTCACTGGTAGTGGAGCGATGCTTGTGTTGTTGCGTGACTCTACCGGCATATTGTCCAGGCCTGCTGGCAGTGGAGCAACATTAGAGATGAAATTAAGACTCTGACGACTATATTGCTTGTGCAACAATATACCTCTCAACCCCAATCGAAACAATAGTGTTGCCTTGTCTTAGAATGTGTGTCAATCGACCAAGAGCTTGGCAGATGCTACATCTTACAATCCTGCTAGTGTGAAACCAAGACAAACTAAGAAGTGAACAATACTTCCAGAGGTGTTAGACTTGTTTTTCATGAACAAGGTCCATTCAGAGAACTGGAGTTCTACCAGTGTGTCGCCAAGTGTTGTAGCGAATACAACCACCCTCCAAAATTTTTGCCTTAACTTCATTTTGGAGCCTCCCTACCAACCTTTCACACCAACATGTATTGCTTCATCAAGTACACAAGCTTCAGTGATTCTCTTGCAAAAGGCATCCTATCTATCAAAGCTTGATGCATTTTTGTCATGGGTTGTTTCTCCAGACCTGGTCCAGCTGCAGGCTGAGTAGCTCCCTCAAGGAATTGCGCAATTTTGGAGGGCCACCAGCCTTCCCTCTAGAAATAGCGCAATTAAGTCTGACAGCCTAGTGGGCTCCAGAATTGCACAATTCTTCCAGTCAAGCTTCATCCAAAAAAATTGCGCAATTCCTCCCAGTAGAGCTCCTCAGCCTAGGAATTGAACAATCCTGGGCAGCAGTCAGCTACTCTGCCCATAAATTGTGCAAATCTGCTAGGCCGTCAGCCCAACTCCCTTTTAGAAGTGCACATTTTCTCCTAGCAGTTGAGTAGGCTCTTGCATGTGTAGTTGGTTTGACCAGTCCCACTCGGGACCAAGGAAACTTGACTTGCATGCATGGGCTGCTTTTTCCCGGAATGGAAAAAGCAACATGCAAAAAAGCATCCCTAGATTTTAGGGAGCTATCTTTAGCAACTGGATGTTACATGCAAAGATTGTTGTAGAGTCTTTCCTCCAAGTGTCACTTTTTCCTAGATTTGTGGCATGCACGTCATTAGCTTCAAAATTATTTATTCAACACTTTAGAGCTCATTTCTTCACATCGATCTTGGATCTTTGACATCCCACAACACATCCAACACTCTTTGACACATCCAGTTCAACTATTCATGGGTAAGTGGTCTCAACTTGTCTTTTGCAACATTTCTGTCACTTTTTGTGTTTTCGCTTGTGTGAGTGCTGTTTGCTTGATTTCTTTGAATGCTTGCTATCATTTACATGCATACTAGCTTGTACTAGCACTGTTTAAGTGTTCGTTACTACCTCACTGCTGTTGCATGCATGAAACTGTTTTGCACAAACGGTCGTTGATTCGGCGACTCGCTTCACCCACATGCATGTCATTCCATTTTCTGAATCTTTCATTCACTATTTTCATGCAAGATCATTTGTTTTTACTTACACTCAGTATCCCCATGCATTCACTTTCACATTTGCATTCAGTTTCCCATCGTTTGGTTTGGCCAACCTTGGCCCGGACTTTGCCTCACCAAGACAAAATTGCGCAATCCTGAGAGGGAAGGCTCTGTCTTCCCCTCCAGAAATGCGCATTTCTACCCAACAGCCATTCCCCAAGCCTACTTTGTGCAATTATGAGGGAGAGTAACTGTTGGCCCAGAAAATTGTGTAATGCAGTCACTGAGCCTGCAACCATTGCCAGCTGAAATTGCGTGTTGTGCAATCCCAAAAGTCACCAGTTAGCCTGGATTGCGAATTGCGCAATTCTAGTAGCCAATCATGCCTCCCAGATAGCCCAGACTACTTTTGCGCAAGTCTGGCAGTCAATCCTTGCCAGTCTTTCCCCATGTATGTGTTAAGTCATTCCTCCAGTTTGCTTTGGTTTTCACTGACAGATTTCTTGCCATGCATGTTGCTTTGTCTCTAGATCTAGGAGATTTTCGTCTGCCTCTTAACAAGTTCAGGATTAATGGCCTCTAATAGAGTAGGATCAAAGGACACTAATAGAAGTGCAACTAGAGCAGCGGTTGAGTGAGTGTCCGCAAGTCTACCAATCTATGAAGATACTAAGCTGATTCTAGACAAGGACATCAAACTGAAATGGCAAGAGGTCAATGATGCATTTATAGGTACATTTGGGGAAGACCTCGAAGACTGCCAGGTATACATGAGCATCCACAATTCTGTCTTGTACCAGATTGCATGCAGATACCTCATGTTGCCATGCGTGGACATGATACACTGGATTGTCTCGCACACTGAACCAGAGATGATGAACTTGAGCAGTGTCAGCAGGACGAATATTGCAACCTTCAGGGCACAAGATTATGATGAGATGTATTAGATGTAGGAGCCCGTAACAATCATGGAGACTCCCTTCAACTTACCCAACAACAATGCAAACTCCAAACATTCTGAAGAACTGGGTAAAGGAGCTGGCTAGATTCAGGATGACACCCAACCAGATATACAAGACGAAGATACTGCGGAAGGCATATCAATACTTGGTCATCTTTGCATGTCGTCTCTATGGCCAAGAAAGAACGAAAATCTTCCCACAGAGTTGGCTGATCATGATGGACCAATTGCCCAGAGAGGGAAAACTATGCAACTGGTCCGACATGTTGGCTCATCAGTTGAAGGATTAGGTAACAAGGGCTCGACAACTGCCCAAATGTATGCAAGCAGAAATCTACATGTCCGCCTACACATTGGATGCAGTCTGTGCTTGGGCTTGAAGTGGGCATGGTCACTGGCAGAGACTACTGTGAACACTTATTGTAAGATGTTGTCTGAATGCAGCGTCTGAGGAGTTATCACATGATTGTCTGATCATTTTGTCACCCCAGTTTACAAGATGATATTCAAATAGGATCCACCCTTCATGTCGATGGCAACAATGGAGGCACTAATAAACATAGCTAATTGGTATGCCTCACCGTCCGACACCTTCATACGAATGTACAGTGTAGAGAAGCCTCCACATGTTCTACATAAGTTTTCCTTGGACATGCTCGTCATGTAGGAAGTAGCATATCACATCTCGGCAGGATTGGCAACTAGGCTGCACCGGAAGAAAAAGGCACCTTGGCCCACTCTTTCCTTACGCATTGGGTTATATGAGATCTGAACTTTCAAGCATGCAGATGTCGAAGTAGAGGAAATGATGAAGTACCCATTTTACCTTTGAAATTACAATCCGTATGACCCACATTGTCTTGTGAAAGCTCACTGCACGAGAGTACAATTCAACTGGATCCACGGGGCATTTTATTGGGCAGAGGAGGACCCATGGAGATATTGCTACATATTCTCCAGACCCAATGAATAGATCAGCTTCACTGTGGACTGGTTAGTGAAGCAATGTGAAGCAGCATCTCGGAGAGCACCAGAAGTAGTAGAGGTGAACATACCAATGTGCGACACGGGAAAGAGAAATATTGTCGATTGCATGGAGGAAGAGAAAAGTTGCAAGTTCCAAGCAGATCCACTTGTAGAGAAAGCAACTATGGCTATAGAGGCGAAGAGGCAATAACGCGATAAGCGAATCGTGCAAAGGTAGAAGGAGAAACAAAGAATGGAGGAAACAAAGAAGGAGTTGCATGAGTTGAAGGAGCAACTCCTAAAGGAACAAGAGTTGTGCAAACAAGAGAGTGAAGCACATCAACAACAGGTATAGCAGGGGGCGTAGCATGTGCAAACAGATGAAACAATGCACGTACAGGTAGTGGACTCATCAGAACAACTAGCATTAGGAGAATAGGGTGGACCATTGTAGGAGTAGGACTTTGATCAGGAGATAGAGGGAGCTCTTGAATGGATGGATACAAACATGGAGCAACAGGAGCTAGAGCAGGACATCAACCTCATGCCTCACCACCAAGAGGTTGACCCACCAGCTTAACTACATCCAGAAGATGAGCAAGTCCCAAGCGACCAAGGAGACACTGAGATCCTTGGAAATCAACTGGAAGGAGGGATGTACAACATCTCTTTCGATGAGTCTCAACACAGAGTTGTGCAATCTCACAGAGTTTCAACTCCAGAAGATCATACATCTCCTGCACAGTATAAGGAACGAGTGATCATGTATGATATGTGCAAACATCTAACAACCTTAGCTGATGCTAGTGGAGAAGATGCCGAAGACACTAGATCAAGTGTTCGCTTTCTGATAGCTGAGAATGAGCGAATGGATAAGGAGCTATAGATGACCAAGCAAGTAGGAGAGTTGGTGACAACATCCACTCGAGCAGAATTGAAGAAGGTAATACTAGATGAAGTACTATCCCTTGACAAAACTATGCGGGAGTTGTATTCCAAGTTTGTTACCTTGCATAAGGCAATCATCCATCTCAACGGATGGTAGCCACAATGTGCTAGAAGAGCACGTATCTTGTCGAATGCGCATGCTGCTGTTGATTACATGAAAACATGGATGATGAGATACAAGGGAACCCTGCTTCACTTGCCTAAGATGATGAAGCCTAGAGCGGTCAAGCTAAAGGCACGCATCCAGAGTCAGATCCAGAACTATGAAGAGCTCCCGCAGCTCATCACCAGTCTACATGCTTCCCATGCACGTGTATTCAAGGGTATAGATGTTGTGGTGCGTGCACATATGATCCCATCTACTGGGACTCTCACCCAGGTGAAGACAAAGGCATAGGTATGACTAGAGTTTGACTCGTACTTTGGCGAGTTGATGCACATTGCCACCATCCCAAACTTACCCATCAATGCAGACATCATGCACAAGTATGTTTCTGGTTCAACCACATTGAAGACAATGATGCACATGCTTTCATATGAGTTGGACAAAGGAGTCCAAGCAATGTACCCGGATGCTACGGAGGCAAGAGTCAAGTTCTAGAAAGATGTCACCTTGGAGCATATAACATCCCTGGCGAAAATTCCATGTAAAAAATATAAATAGCATAGATGATGGGCACATATTCTAAGATAAATGGTGGGTAGGACATCCTAGGGGTGTTCATTTGGTTTTTTATGGCTAAGGAAATTGGAAAAGGCAATGGCTAAGGAATTAAAGAGGAAAAAAGGTATTTTGGCACATTTATTTATGAAAATAATGGAAAATAAGAGAAAAAGGAGGTGAAAGGTCATAGGTTGCATGTGAGGAGGAAAATGAAGGAAAATAAAGAAAGTAGGGGCCTCATTAATAAAAAGGCTTTTGAGGATCAGTTGGCAAGCTTCTTCCTTTCAGTGTGAACCTTTTGTCAGTTCAATTTTGGAACTCTCTCATTATTTTCTCCCTCTCTCTCTCATACTCTTGGATACTTAGAGTTTGCTTGGAGTACTCTTTGGGTGTGGCATACTTGGATTATTGGAGCAAGAAGGAAAAGGAAGAACATGAAAGAGAAACAAGGCATTGACATCAACAACCTCATCAGATTTGCTTGCAAGTATCGAGTTTCAGGTATTATTTATTCACTAGTTTTGGCATGCATGGCACATGCATGTGGTTTCTTGGTTGTGATCTATCATTGGCATGGAGGATTTCCTGGATTGACAACGGATTCCCTAGCCTTTATAATTTCCTGGTTAGCCATGGTGATTGTGGGTTTACTTTCATTGATTTGTTTTTGTTGGTTCTCATGTTTCCTTAGCTTGGGTTGAGTTATTAGTCCTAGAAGCCCTGTAACAGCTTGGGTTGAGTTACTAGTCCTGGAAGCCTTGGTTGAAAAAATGCTTTGGAAGCCTTGTAATAGCTTGGGTTGAGTTACTAGTCCTGGAAGTCCTAGTTGGAAAAATGCTCTTGAAGTCCTTGGTGGGTTGAGTTACTAGTCTTAGAAGCCTTGGTTGGACAAACGCTCTGGAAGCCCTGTATAAGTTGTGGGTTGAGTTACTAGTTTTGGAAGCCTTGGTTGGATAAATGCTCTGGAAGCCCTGTATAAGTTGTGGGTTGAGTTACTAGTTCTAGAAACCTTGGTTGGAAAAAAACTCCAGAAGCCCTGGAAGGCTTGGATGGAGACCAATCTGATGATGGTTTTTGGTGATGTTTGACGTGAGGTGGAATCATTGTTTGATGGGTTGAGGTGGGTGGCCTCTGGAAGCACTGGATGAGTTTTGATTGATGTGTTCTCTGAGATCCCACATTCATGCTTGGAATATGGCATGGTGGTGATAGCTAAAGAGAGACTTGGCTCACCCAATCTATGGTCGGGTGGAACGTGATAGTCCCATCATCGGTTGGTTCATTGCATTTATTAATGAAAAAATTCATTCCCTTGATTTTCATGTGCAAATGTACTGATGTATATATGGATTTTGATGGCTGAATTGTTTATTGTATTTCTGTTCCTATTTTTTTTTTTATATGCACATTTACCCCAAAGGTTGTTACAAAGTAGTATCAGAGCAAAGTTCAAACACTTGGATTGGATGGGCTCTATCATAGGTGAAATGAAGAACACAGGTTAAATTTTAGACCTTTCTATCGTATATGTTATAAATGATCTTCTGTGGCATATTAGGAGTTTAAACTTTGTCCATATTGAAGGTAAATCTCACAAATAATGTGTTCAAAATTTTAGATATTGGTTCGCAATACTTTAGGAAGTATGATTTAAGGAAGATGACCATCTTGAATGCACCTTTAAACAGGTAATGTTCGAATTTCTGCAATAACTCATCTTCTGTAGGCTTTCAGAAGCTTAAAAATTGTCCACATTTAGTGGAAATACCACTAATTATGTGGTAGAAATTTTAGATATTGAGTCGCAATATTTTAGGAGATATGAGTAGAGGGAATCGAGCCTTCTAAATGCTCCTAAAATCAAGCCTCAAATAGGTCACGCTGACATTTTTGTTATAACTTTTCTTCTGTGAACTCTCAAGAGATAAAATTTTTTCCACAATGAGGGAAAATCTCACTGATATTGTGATAAAAATTTCAGACATTTATTCACTATATTTTAGGATATATTACCACTGGAAGTCGAGCTTTCTCGATACTCCTAGAATTGTGCACCAAATAACATTGTGTTGGTATTTTTTTATAACTTTTCATATATGAAATATTAGAAGTTGAAACTTGAACCATAGTGAGGGATAATACCACTGATCATATGGTTTAGTTTCCATAACTTGTACTACTACAGTTTAGGATATATGCATTGAATCATTCACTATATTAGTTTGCATGCAAAGTGCTTGATGAAATGCTTAAATGGTTCAATTATTAATTGCATTCAAATTGTTTGATAAAATGATCCAATGAATATGTTGATTGGGTTGGGGATAGTATTAATGTGTAATAGTATTGATGTAGTTAATATATGCTTACTTGTATGCAAACAGTTTGCTATATTAGTTTGCATGTAAAGTGTTTGAAGAAATGCTTACATGCAAATGTAATAGTATAGTAGTTGTTTGAGGAAAATGTAAAAGTATGGTAATTGTTTGAAGAAAATGTTATTTTTTCTAGATGGGACAGTATTGTAGTATGCTAATATGGATGTCGCTAATTTATGCCTATGTTCATGCAAAGAATTTGAAGAGTTACATGTAGGGAATTTTAAAGGTTGCATGCAAGGAATTTGAAAAGTTGCATGTAAGGAAATGGAAAAGTGGCATGTTTTAGTTATTATGTTACAAGTGGAATAAGTGCAATGTTTTTTACTTAGTCTCATACAAATGTATGAGAAAAAAAAATCAATTTCTTTTCAAGTGTGGTTAAATTTAGTAGAGCTTTGGAGATTCCATTTCCATAATTGGACATTGGAGATCGGGCCATTATAGTAGTTTCCTCCTTCTACCTTAGTTTGGACCATGGATAGTAAGGGGGTATGCTTATAGGTTGTTAGTATCAGTGAAAGTTGATTTCAAATTAATAAACACGATGTATTGGTTTTTGGAACATGTGACTGGCTGTGTATGAATTATATTTCGCTTACATGTTGATTTTATGATACCTACTTACATCCTTGTATGTTAGGTTACATTTTTAAATATTTTGATTACATGTATGAGTCTTGTAAGTTGATTACAAGGATTGACCGCTTATGTTCGACTACATGTGTTTATGCGTAGGTGTAGTTCATTTGGCATTGCTTATGCATATTGTTGGTTGCATGTGGCAATGTGTACAATGGAGTAATGGTTGTTGTTATGCATGTATGGTCGTGGCTATGATTATGCATGTACAATAGGTCAAATATGCCTTGTCAAGTCATTGTATGCAATTTAGGTCATCATGATGCTATTGGTTGTTATGATGCTAATGTGTTGTCTGAGATAGAGCAGGAGATGTAGTTCATCATAATGAGGTTGCAGCATTGGACTTTGGGGTAAGAGAAAATTGTCATACATGTATTGTATATTCGGCGTGTAGGTATGTAAGTTAAGGCTTTTTATATGCATTAGGTTTATGTACATGTCTTTTGATGTTATGGTTACATTCATGATAAATGTTGGTTGATTAGTGTAGTTTTATGCACATGTGTCAGATAGTCAAGAATGATAGTAACCTGTAGTTGTATGCATTGCTATTGTTGTTGTATATTAGATAACCTAATGATTATGCTATATGTTGCTGATGACTATGTTATAGGTTAACTTGTTGATTGTTATATGACAATTAGCTTGATGATCCAGTTTATGTTGTTGATGAGCATGATATATAGCTTATTGTTGTTATATGCTAGTAACTTGATGATTAGGGTTATTTCATTGAGATATTGATGTTATAATTTGGATTGATCATATGCGTGATGGTTATGTTCATTGCCTTGAAGATCTTGATGTTATATGTATTGTTTTAACCTCGTTTTACCTATGCAAATGGTTATGGTTGCGATATTCAGGTATGAACCGACATATTTGTGAGATGGTGTCATACTAATCTAGATTGACTTCGCATATGTGTGAATGATAATTGTGTATGAGTTTACGATGTGAACATGTTAGTTAGATATTGGTATGGATATCATGATCTTATGAGTGCTTGAGTTGATGTGTTGTAAATTTATATCGTGCTAACTAGATTGGTTGTGTAGCTGAGATACATTAAGGTATGAGTTTTCTTATGTTGTATATTTGGTGCTTGGTTGTTTGATTATGAAGTCTATTTGCTGTTTGAGTGTTTGGTGCATAGTTGATTTATTTAACATGGTATGTTTGCAAGTGGTTAAATGATTGATGAATTGCTTAATACGAATATGTGTTCAAATGATTTTGTTTTAAGATGATTGCACTAACATGTATGTGTTGAGACAGTTGATATGTACTTGAATGTAGTTGATAGTTGTAGAATTATGTCTAACGACTATGGATTATGACATGATTGTTTGTAAAAGTTGATTTCAAATTGATAGATATGATTGTATTGATATTTGGAATATGTGTTTGACATGTGTGAGCATGATGTAGGGAGTTGCATGGCAAGAGAGGTTGCCATGAAATCTTCAAGAAGGCTCGGGTTGAGCTTTCCTTGGGAACCATGGGGATTGAGTCATGGTGTCAATCTTGTGCTTTTGGTATTTTGAGATTGATTTGCGGTTTGTTTATGTATGGTGCAAGGACTTGCCACTTTGTTGTAGTGTCATGTTGTTATGGGCTTCCGTGGTATTCTTCTTGGTTTTTTCTTGTCTTCTCTTTTATTGTTTTGAGTCTTGGGAATTGGTTGGGAAAGAGGAAAGTTGATGGAGCTTGGGGGGGAGTTGTGTGGTGCCTGAAAGGTAATGTATGATTCAGATGAAGCTCAGTGCATGAGTAAGCGTAGCGGAAGGTAAGGCTATGACAGTCGGTTGGACTGGCTGGGTCCATTGTGGTAAATGGACGGTAGTAGTATATTCATGAGACATGTAACTAGAAAAGGTAGAGTAAATGGATCTGAGGCGTCAGATGCCTTGGCTATGTTGGGAATTGTTGTTCTCAATATCAAACATGTCGTGCATGAATAAAGGAAGTTCTCTTAACCTTGACCTTATGCTATCTGGTAATTATTTTATGATCATGATTATGTTGAAGCTTATATATGTATACATGTATGTATGTATGTTGTTTTCTGACATGATCATGATTGTTTTATGCTAAACGTTTATATATGTATGTATGTATCCATGTATATATGTTACTATCTGACAAGGTTGTCAGGGATCATTCTTGTGGAGGAGTGATTGCTTATCTAGGAGAAGAACATGAAGAGGTTCCTGGTCTTACGAGGAATCAATTGGGAAGAGTATTCATGACAAATATATGAGGTCAGTATCATGTGGTTATGAGTTGATATTATGTGATTATATTATGTCTATGTTATGGACAAGTTATACCAAGGGATACATCAACAAAGTGAAAGCAGTGTGGTCTACGACATGTTAGGATAAGCATGAATAAGACACTGGAAGCAAGGTTTCTTGGTAAGGACAATGTGGTTTTGGATGTGCGGTACTATTGTTGTGCATACATTGTATATGTTGTACATGTTGCATCTATGATGTGTGCACTTGTGGTGTTGTGTATACATAGCATGTGTACATGTTATTTATGCAATGTTATCTATAAGATGGTACAAATAGGTTTGAGCGAATATTGCATATGGGGTGTTGTATACATATTGTATTGTCTTCATTACGTATATGCGGCATGTGTGCATATGGTTCTTTGTACATGTTGGATATGCACTGTTGTGTACCGATGATGTTATGTACATGTTGGATATGTAGTGCTATGGACACTTGGTGTTGCATGCATGTTGTACTTATGATGCTATGTACGTATGGTGTTGTGTGCATGATTGTAAAAGTGGTGTTGTGAGCATGTGGTGCCGTGTACATGTTGTACATAGGGTGCTATGAGCATGCGGTGCTGTGTACATGTTGTGCATGTGATGCTATGTACATATGGTGTCGCGTACACATCGTGCATGTGGTACTGTGTACAAGTGGTATCGTGTACATGTTGTACAATGGCGTAGTGTACATGTGGCATTGTGTACACATTATGTAGGTGGAACTATGTACATGTGATGTTGTGAACATGTTGTGTAGGTGGTGCAATGTATAGGTGGTACTGTGTACATGTTGTACATATGGTAATGGTGTACGTGTAGTATTCTGTGCATGTCATCGATGTTGTGTTATTGGCATTTAGTATTATGTATATGCATCATGTAATCAGGGTATTGCAACGTGTGTACTCGTTGTGTAGTTATTGGGTGGTATTTCACATCAGGTTTAGATGGATGCATTGTATTCTATACACTGTGTGTAGGTTTATGTGTTTTATGTCAGGTGTAGATGCATGTATTACATGGTGTGGTATGTCGTGTGGTTGTATGTGTGTGATGCACACTATGTGTCTATGGACATGGTTGAGGAGAAGGCACTAGGTGTTTGTTGAGTGTAGCAACTGATCTAGAGTGCATATGGAACAAAGACAAAGGTAGAAGCTAAGGACTGAGGAAAGGATAAGTATCATCATTTTATTTCAATTTTATTATGCATGTGATTTATGACTATGGTATATGATGATTATATGTGATCTATGATTTTGGTTTATGATGGTTACATGTGATTTATGATTTTGATCTATGATTGTTATGTTTTGAGCTAACTTGATGTGATATTTTTATACATGTTGATTCGGTCAAAGATGCTAGTTTGACTTCTTGTGACATAAGCAAATAGGATTCCAAGTGTACCTTATTGACGAACTACCAATGAGGTATCATTTGAAGTTATTTCAATTTACTTTGAATCTAATGGAAGTTATGTTCTTGGTACAGGAAGAATGAACATGCCCAGTTGGGTGGTTGAAATCGACTATAAGAATAAGAAACAACAACGAAAGAAATTGGAACATGCAACATTATGTTGGTAAATCGCTTTAGGAGCAGGGCCATTGTGGGGCACTGGTACCCAATAATGTCCATTGATTTTCATGAGCATGCTATGACCAATATGACGGTTTTAAGGCAGGGATATGCCTTGGTTGTTGTATCTTTTGATGCGAGGAAGCCTTGCCAAGGGATGGGCTACTCAGGATGGGCGTGCCAGCAGAACTTGGAAGGTGAGTGACTGCATGGATGGGGTGACAGAATTCCCGAGGGACTGTGTAGTAAAGAAGGGAAGGTCACGGATGGATTTGTTTTAGTCATTAGCATTGCCTGATGGAATCAGATGCACATTGGTAATGTGCCCTGGAACAATGAGTTGGTAATTATTCGTTGAGAGGACAAGTGGCGCAGGATTATAGAATTGGACATTGGATGTAGATTTGACCTTGCAGTGGATTCTAGGCTTCCTGGGAAGGAGGTGAAACCTGGTATTACTTTGAGGGTGGAGGTGTGAGACTCTGCATTCCTTTGTTCATTGACATGGGCATCGTATCCTTTATTTTCTAGTGAAGCAAATGTGTACATGTGTATATCATTGTAAATACCGTAATGAGTTGTGTTATAAAGCTCCAATATGCGGTATGATTTTTATCTTGTCATGTTGTCATGATGCTTTGCTTTTGAGTGGGTCATTCATTGTAAATACTACAATGAATTGTGTTATAAGTCTCCATGGGCAACATTTTTTGTTTTCAACAGTCATGTTGGTTATAGGTGTCATTGAACACTAAGGACGGTGTTCCCCCAAGGGGGAGGGTTCTATAATAGCCCTGGTGAAAATTCCATGTAAAAAATATAAATACCATTGATGATGGGACACGTATTTCAAGCTAAATGGTGGGTAGGACATCCTAGGGGGGTGTTCATTTGGTTGTTTATGGCTAAGGAAATTGGAAAAGGCAATGGCCAAGGCATTAAAGAGGAAAAAAGGTATTTTGTCACATTTATTTATGAACATAATGGAAAATAGGAGAAAAAGGAGGTGAAAGGTCACATGTATCATGTGAGGAGGAAAATGAAGAAAATAGGGGCCTCATTGATAAAAAGGCTTTTGAGGATCAGTTGGCAAGCTTCTTCCTTTCAGTGTGAACCTTTTGTCAGTTCAATTTTGGAACTCTCTCATTATTCTCTCCCTCTCTCATACTCTTGGATACTTAGAGTTTTCTTGAGCACTCTTAGAGGGTGTGGCATACTTAGATTCTAGGGGTAAGAAGGAAAATGAATAACATGAAAGAGCAAGAAGGCATCGACATCAACAACTACATAATATTTTCTTGCAAGTATCGAGTTGCATGTATTATTTATTCACTAGTTTTGTCATGCATGGCACATGCACGTGGTTTCTTGGTTGTGATCTATCATTGGCATGGAGGATTGCCTAGCCTTGCCATTTCCTGGATAGCCATGGTGATTGTGGGTTTACTTTCATTGCTTTGTTTTTGTTGGTTCTCATGTTTCCTTAGATTTGGTTGAGTTATTAGTCCTGGAAGCCCTGGTTGAAAAAACGCTCTAGAAACCCTGTAACAGATTGTGTTGAGTTACTAGTCCTAGAAGCCCTGTAACAGATTAGGTTGAGTTACTAGTCCCGGAAGCCCTGTAACAGATTGGGTTGAGTTTCTAGTCCGGGAAGCCTTGGTTGAACAAACGCTCTGGAAACCGTGTAATAGCTTGGATTGAGTTACTTGTCCTGGTAGCCTTGTTTGGACAAACACTCTGGAAGCCCTGTATAAGTTGTGGGTTGAGTTACTAGTTTTGGAAGCCTTGGTTGGACAAACGCTCTGGAAGCCCTATATAAGCTGTGGGTTGAGTTACTAGTTTTGGAAGCCTTGGTTGGACAAACACTCTGGAATCCCTTGAAGACTTGGATGAAGACCAATCTAATGATGGTTTTTGGTGATGTTCGACCATGAGGTGGAATCATTGTTTGATGGGTTGAGGTTGGTGGCATTTGGAAGCCCTGGATGAGTTTTGATTGTTGTGTTCTCTGAGATCCCACATTAATACTTGGAATATGGCACAAGGGTGATTGGCTGAAGAGAGACTTGGATAAGCCAATCTATGGTCGGGTGGAACGTGGTAGTCCCATCATCAGTTGGTTCATTGCATTTATTAATGAAAAAATTCATTCCCTTGATTTTCATGTGCAAATGTACTGATGTATATATGGATTTTGATGGTTGATATGTTTATTGTATTTCTATTAATATTATGTTGTTTATATGCACATTTACCCTAGAGGTTGTTACAGAGCAAAAGGACACCATCATGAACTACCGATATTGGCATTAGTTCATTATTGTCAATCAAAATGAAGATGTCGAAGAGTTGGTCTTCCAACAGTTGTTCGAGTCATAGTGAAGTCTACCAAGGCTTGTTCAAGCCGTTTTGTCTTACATGGGTACATGTGCATTGTAATGTAACATCTTGAAAAGTCTAAGTTCAAGTGTTTAATTGGATGTAACAGTCATATAGTAGATGAAGAGTCATGAGGGTAGATGAACTGTCACAAAGGGGAATGTCAAGGGTCACCCCACCCTTTGATATAATAGTCCCTCATAACTCATTGTAAAGGCTTTTGGTCAGCCAAGCTTCTGATAGGACTATCATAGAGAGAGATTGGGAAATATTGTAATGAGCCATGGCTTCTCCACTGTGCATAACTAGTACATCTCTTTGGAGGAGCAGGCAATTGTGGATATAATGTTCGCTATCGGAACTAGTGGTTGGACATGGATGTATTGTATGACTGAAACTTACACTTCTTAATATAAAAAGAGCCAACAAATTTCGTGCATATTTTGTATTGTATTTTAGCTATCTGTTTACTCTAAATGATATATGTATTTTTTTGCTTACGCATGCATGTATAGCTATTTCTACGTATGTATTTATGAATCTTTCTGAAATGTGTTGTTGGTTTAACCATCACTTTGGATTTCTAGCTAACTTGCCTTCCATGTTGTGATGTATCTGTTCCCTTCTTAACTTCTTGCTATCACAGGTTTCCAAGGGGCAGACTCATCTCAACCCCCTTGTGTTAGAACCTCTCATGTGCCTTCCTTGGCTCATTGCATATGTCACACCCTTGCTACCAATGGAGTTGTCTTACTTGCCTCTGTGTGAAATCGCAGTCAAGGAATTACTGTATGACTTACTGCTAGGGCTCCTACACCAAATGGTCTGAGGTCTAATTGTGACTTCTTACCAGAGAGATCCCTTGACATGTTGGCGGGTCCAGCACTGTTAACAGATGTTTAAAAGAATATTAAAGTTGATTTTTGGATCGGTGTAGTTATGTGTGCAGTACATGCCAAAAAACAAGTGTTTATCTCATGCTCTTAGAAATAAGACTCAATATGACATGTGGAATGGTTACATTCATTCGGTGAGGCATCTCAGGGTCTTTACTCCCACCTACTATGCCTTGATTCTTAAGGACAAAATAAACAAGTTTGGTGCAAGGAGTCATAAGTGCATCTTCTCTGGGTATTGAAATATCACCAGGACATATTATCTTTATGATGATGCAAACAATAATTTTATTCTCTCTAGAGATGTGATTTTTATTGAATCCTCGAAGAATGACAAAACTGTTGAGCAACAACTTTATCATTTGGACAACTTCACTCATGTAAAGACATATAATGAATCTTATGAATGAGATTCCATATATTGAAGGGGGTATCCCTATCTTGGATCAATCTCTATAATATCCACTTGAAGCACAATCTCTCAAGTTTGAACCACTTCTTTAGATAAGGAAGATCTATTAGATGTTGTGATTAAGAGGAATGAAAGGTTGAATCTTGATGCAACACCATCTTAATCAGTGGAGAAACTTGGAGCATCTCAAAATGGTCCACCAAAGTGACCCATAAAAACACTTGAAAGTGTTCATCCTAACAAGGTTGAAAAGAGGGGAACTAAAGGTTCCAATAAGAAATATGGAGGTGATGCAGTTAATTTTGATTCAAGTGATGTAGATGATACATATGTTTCATATGATTGTAAATTGAATCTACCTACTAAATTTAAACCAACTTCCTTTGATGAATTATTTCTCATTATGTGTGGAAAAAAGCAATGTAAAAAGAGTTATATGCTCTAATAAATTATGGGACACAGAAGTTGGTGGACCCTGCATTCAGAACCAAACTAATTAGCTGTAAGTGGGTCTAAAAGAACAAGTACAAATTAGAAGAATCACTTGACAAGGACAAAGCAAAGCTCATGGTAAAAGGATTTTCACATAAATAAGGCATTGATTATGAAGATACTTCCCCCCCCACAACAAAATGGGCCACCATCCTTATTCTCTTTGCCTTGGTAGCAAAGAATGAATGGAAGGTATATCAAATTAATGTGAAGAATGATTTTTTATTGTAGACTTGAACAAGAATTTCTTCATGTCCCATTCAAAAGGTTTTGTTGTGAAGGAACAAGAATATAAAGTATAAAAACTCATCAAATCCTTATATGGCTTGAAACAATCATCACTAACCTGAAATGAAAAGTTAATTGAGCATCTTTTGAAATTGAATTTCAAGAACTTTAATCTGGATGATGCTTCCTTGTTTATCAAGGAAGTTGGAAAAACTATTATATGTCTTGTAGTGTATGTAGATGATCTGTCGGTGACAAGGATTAATGAAAGTTATATTGCATCCATAAAGAAATTGTTGAAGAAAGGCTTTGCGATGATAAATATGGGACTTCTTCACTACTACTTGGGCATTGAAGTGATTTAACATCCAAAGTACATATTCATCTCCCAAAAGAAGTACATTGGAGAATTATTCAATATATTTGAGGGTAACCCTATTTCTACTCCAATGGAACAAAATTTGAAGCTCGCATCAAAAGAAGGAAATGAATTTGAGGATGCAACCAAGTACCTATAGCTTGTTGGAAGTATTATTTACCTTACCACCACTAGACCATATATTTTGTTTTTTTTTGGAATTATTTCTAGGTTTATGCTAAAACCCGTGAAGAACATTAGTCTGCTGCAAAAAGAGTCTTGAGATACTTAAAGGGAGCTCAAGACTTTGGACTCAAGTATTCCTAAGTGGATGACTTCTACCTAACTGGACATCCTGATTTCGACTTTGATGGGGAAAAATAAAATGGAGTGTCAACTTAAGGTTATATCTTGAGTCGTGGATCAATATATGTCCCTTGGAGGTCAGGTAAACAATCAGTTCTAGCAGATTCCACAACAAAGGCAAAGTATGTGGAAACTATAGAAGCAACAAAGGATTTTGTGTGACTTAGGAAAATACTTGAAGATCTATACGAGAAACAAGTAGAATCTACTCCTCTTCTAGTTGACTATACTTCTACATTCAAGTTGGACAAGAATCCTAGATTCCATGATCCAACTAAGAACATCAACACAAAATAGCATCTAAATCAATATCATGTAGAGGCTAGAACTATTCATTTAAGAGATTATTCTACAAACGAACAAATTGTTGACATCTTCACTAAACTACTTGGAAGAGAAAAGTTTGAAAAGTTAATAATTAAGCTTGGAATTACAAACACCCCTTTGGCTTAAGAGGGGGATGTTAGATATACAAATCTTTAGTATTTGGGCTTGTAAAGAAATTGGAAATAGGTGAAATATGAAGAGTTGTAGGTGCATACGTAGAGTCACTCATACCTTGGAAAATATAACCGAAGGTTGTTTCAAAATTGCAATGAATACCAATTAATATTAATGCAAGATATGACAAGTTTGGAGTTATTCCTCATATTCAAAACATCAACATCCTCATCATAAATATGGAAAGAATGTGTCTAGGAATTAACATTCTTGGAATGGTGGTAGTACTTCTTACAAGTCTTTGTAAACAACACATTAAAGATACATTTATGGCTCAATGTAAACTACTGTTATTTAATGTAGCTGCGCTAATGATTAGTGGTGGAAACATTTGAATAAGTACTTACAAACTTCTTAGGAAGGTATATGATTTGAGTTGGGATAGATTAGTAATGTTGTGCTAATTCCTCTCATCAGAATATAAAAATGTGCTTGAGGTTTGACTCCAAAATAGCAAGTAAAAGCGTGAATTTTATGTGTTTTTACTTAAGTTATTTTCATGAAGAAAACTTAAAACATGAAACTAAAACACTGAATGGAAGCATGCATCAAACAATAATACACCAACCATTGATAAATGATTTCAACCCTCTTGGTCTACATCTCCTTGGATCAGCTCTAAAGGCATGACTCCTTCTCATTATGCTCAAAATTCTTCAATGGTAAAGAGTACATAAATGTGCTCACAAAAAGAGTGGCTAGTTTCCCCTTCAAGGAAACATTCTTCTGCAAAGAACTCTCACCCTAAACATATGACAACCTACAGTTAGTTATGAAACAATCAGCAGGATAAGGGCTTTCAAATCAAGACCCCATACTCCAACTACCATGAGCATAAACAAGTACAAAAATCCACTTGAAGTACTTAAACAAGCCTCTTTCTCCATACACATATAGAGCAAAGGAGAAATAAAGCTAAAGCGATACTGTAATGGCTACTGCAGAAAGCACATGGAGGCTAGAAGACCCCTGCAAAGCCATCTCCACCTTCATACTCCTCCATAAATTGAATCAACACTCTGGTTGACCAGAGCACACATAGGATTCACTTTGAAAAAAGCCTATCTAGAAGTTCTCCTTTGATCCTGAAACCCATTCCAATGAGTTTAGAATGCCCAAAAATGGCCATCTAGCCTCTTTTTGCAACCCATTTGGTTGAAAATTGCCTTAGTTATGACTTCTGCCAATTTCTCCACAATTTTCTCCTCCAAATCTGGCTTACTAAACAATTAAATTCAATATCCGCAGTTAAAACTGGTAGTTACGCCGAAATCAATGATCCCACCTATCTTGCGGTTAAGGGCCGAGTGGTCACATGTGGAGTGGTGGTTCAGTGGTTAAGGCTACGGTTCTGTAGCCCTGTCGGATATTGCATTTCTCTATCAACGATCACTGTCGGAACCATATCGAAAATCACAATCATTTTCTACAATTGCGATATACGATAAATCACATCGCAACCGGGCTTCGCCAAGGGCCGATTGTAATCATTATGCGATATGCGTTTGTGATCACATCGCATTGCAAATTTCTCTGCATGAGGGGCTAATTCTTCAGTACTTGTCAACCTCCGATATGCGAATTGCGAGGGCCAATGGCAACCTGCCACTTGGCGCCTCTTGATTCGATGGGACCTTGGCCATGTCATCCAGTCAACCTTGAACTTTGACTTGCTTTAACATCTACATACGAGGTCGGATTTGAGTGCCATTCACACCGTTGGATTCAAAATGAAGAGCTGGTCGACCTGAAGCTAAGATTATTAGGATTCTGACACTTTGAATTTTTGACAAATTTTGAGCTCCTGATCACTCTTCCCCATTGAAAAACTTTTGGTCTCCAAAATTTTAAATAATCTGCAACTACTCTGTACTTTGTTTGCACTGTAGGTTTTAACCTTGTAAGACATTACCTGCATACGAATTCTAAAACACATAAAATAAACAATGCGAGAGCATAACACATAAAACACATATACACAGAGATTTTCCCCTGGATCCCAAAATCAGGACTACCAGCTTGATTTTTCATTATGTTCCTTTCAATGTTACAATACATATTTATACATGCCGAAGCATCCAATACTATGGACCAAAAACCATCGCGTCCAAAACCATGGACCGAAAACCATCGTGTCCAAAAAACATGTGCCAAAATCATGCACAAAACCATAGGTGAGTTTGCCTAACCTAACATAGGGTCCAAAACCAAAGTTTTCCAGGGTGTTTCCCCGGACCCCATAAAGTGGGGTTACGGTTACCCCTCAAACCCCCTGTGACATCCCCCCCTCTAACCCCTGGTTAACTATGTGGGCTAGTTGTGGAAAGAATATAACTCAACCCAACATTCTCCCACTTGTTGTTTTCTTTCCACAGGGGGCCACAAGAGAGCTTAGTCATTTATCTAGCCCTGCAACACCCATTGTTTCTCTACACCAAGAGAACTCCTCAGAGCTCACAGATTATTTCAATGCATCTGCAGTATTCTTCAAAGTGTCCACCTTTACTAGAAACACCTTTTTTTCTTCTATCATATCCCTCACAAAGTGATACTGAACATCAATGTGCTTTGTCTTTGAATGATATATGGGGTTGTTTGCTAAGAAAATTGCACTTTGGCTGTCACAGTCTATCCTTATAGCTTCCTGTACTAACCCTATTCTTGAACACAATCTCTGCAACCAAACTGCTTCCTTGCTTTCATGAGTGGCTGCTATGTATTCTGCCTCTGTAGTTGATAGTGCCACTACAGATTGTTTCTTACTCATCCAAATGACTGCACCTCCAAATAGGTTAAAAACATACCCACTTGTAGATCTTCTCTGATTCAGATCTCCAGCCCAGTCTGCATCAACAAAGCCATGAATATCCAACACTCTGTCCAATCTTGGTTTTCCTTGGTAGCACAAACCATAATCAGTAGTGCCACGCAAATACCTGAAAACCCGCTTCACTGCTGTCCAATGCTCCTTTGCTGGTTTTGACATAAACCTATTCAATACTCCCACTGCATGTGCAATGTTTAGTCTAGTACAAACCATTGCATACATCAGGTTACCAACTGCACTTCCATATGGAACACGGGACATGTCCTCTTCCTCTTCTTGTGTCTTGGGACACTATTCAACATATAACCTCACACCTACAGGAATAGGAACCTTCAATGGTTTACTATCCTGCATATTAAGCCTCTGCAGTATTGTTTCGACATACTTCCTCTGGTTTAACCAGAGCTTCCTCTTTGCCTGATCTCTTTTAATTTCCATGCCCAAAATATAGTTTGCAGCACCAAGATCTTTCATGTCAAATTGGGAGGAAAATTGGGTCTTCAAATCTTGGATAATTTCTTTGTCATTTCCAACCAACAACATATCATCCACATACAAGACCAAATAAATAACATGGTCACCAATTAATTTAAAATACACATAGTGATCTTCTTTACTTCTGGTGAAGCCAAGTCCCCGTATAAATGTATCAAATTTCTAATACCACATCCTTGGTTACTGTTTTAGCCCATATAGAGACTTCTTTAACTTGCATACCAGTTCTTTCTTACCCTTCACCACAAAGCCTTCAGGTTGCTTCATGTAGATTTCCTCTTCTAGATCCCCGTGAAGAAATGCTCTCTTCACATTCATCTATTCTACCTCAAAATCAAAAGCAACAACAATAGATAAAAGTAATATAATAGAAGTTACGTTCGCAACAAGAGAAAAAATATCACCAAAATCAATTCCGAACACCTGGGAATAACCTTTTTCTATCAACTGAGCTTTGTATTTCTCCACTTTTCCTTCTACATTTGTCTTCTTTTTGAACACCCATTTGTTGCCAATGGGTTTCCTTCCAGCCGGCAACTCCACGAGATCCCAAGCCTCATTTTTGTGCAAAGATGCCATTTCATCAACCATGGTCTCTTTCTAGAGTTTTCCATCCTCTGAATCCACTGCTTCCTTCACAGTTTTGGGATCATCATCAGTAACAGGCAAAGCAAAATTTGAATAGAAAGCAGATGGACTATACGTTTCTGGCTGCCTTCTTTCTCGAACTGATCTTCTCACACTTGGAGTTTGTGGCTCTTCATCTTCTGATTCCTCCTCTGTTGTAGAGTCTGATTCTTCATCCTTTAGCTCAAACTCTATCTTCTCAAGTTCCTTTGGTTGGACTTCATGTTTAATAACATCTTTAACCTCCATGAACACCACATCTCGACTGTACACAACCTTCCTTGTTACTGGGTTCCAAAGCTTATAACCATTTAAACCATCCTTATACCCAATAAAGATGCTCTTTTCAAATTTACTATCCAACTTGGTTTGTTTCTCCTTTGGAAAATGTATATATGCATCACATCCAAATACCCTTAAATGTGAAAGAGAGGGTTTCTTACCAGTCCATACCTCTTGTGGAGTCTTATCCTCCAACGCTGATGAAGGTGACTCGTTGACCAGGTAACATGCAGTATCCACCGCCTTTGCCCATAATTCCTGTCCTAACCCGACACCACTGAGCATGCTTCTTGCCCTTTCCATCAACGTCTTGTTCATTCTTTCTGCAACTCCATTTTGCTGAGGTGTATATGGAGTAGTCTTCTGCTATGATATACCACACTTCTTATAGAATTCTTCAAATTCCTTGCTGCAAAACTCTCCACCATTATCTGTCCTCAACACCTTTATCTTCTTCTCTGTCTGATTTTCCACGAGAG